>JADDOH010000411.1:0-241002 GCA_016648135.1 Agrypnia vestita
CGCTAGGCGATGCATCCCCAGGTGACGGATAGGGGAAAACTCGCCAGATATGGAGGGTAGGAGGGAAATAAAATACCTCTCGCAGACCAACAGGTAGTAGCGTCTGACCCATAATGGGCGGCTACAAACAGCGTCTGTTCCCTATGTTAAGGTCGGCTGATTTAAAAACTCACCAACCCGTCTAGCGAGCTTGATGTTTTAATGCCAAAAACTCAAACGAGTAGAAGAAGAATAAGAATTGGTTTCACATAGTATTTCCTTTTGTATTTATATAGGATGAAAATATTTGTCTAAATAATAATTGATAATCTCTATATGAAGATTCGCGTTGGATCCCCGTCACGCGCGGCGTGACATCTAATTTCCACCGCTCCTGGCCGCGGAGGCTCTCACGCCGCTCCGGGCGTCGCGGCGCCGGAAATACGTCCCGAGGCTGCTTTGTGCGGGCGGAAGCGCGCCGGCCGCCGCGCGCCTCGGGCGAGCAAAGTGGGCCTCCTCGAGGTGGGCCTCTTTGTGAGGTGTTGTTGTTTGTGAGGACTGAACGCGTTTTAGTTTTCATTACTTCTTGTGTTTTGTTTTCTGTGATTATCTTTCTTTGCTTTCGAAAATCCATTTTTTATGAAAATCCATTTTTGTGTAAAAAAATTTGAAATAAATGTAATATCGGGGTAATATTAGAAGAAAATGTGTTTTTTTTTCAATTCTGAAGACATATTTATTAAATAGACAAACTGTCTTCATTTTTCACATACCTTTCTCAAATTTCAAAATGACAATTAGTTTCTGATCTTAAAAAAATCAATTTCAAATTATTTGTACTTCCTAAAAACTGACAATTGAAAAATATTTTTTACCACGTAATTAAATTGCATAGTAAAAATTCCATTACAAACAAATCTGATTATGTTTAAAATAACCTGTCCTAACTTGTGATTTTTTTTCGTATCTATATTTTATTATCAATATAAAATTAACGCTAATAATTAAAAACTCGACATTTAAAAAAGAGGTATAATTGTAACTTTTTACTCCCTTTATATTATAACTCGTGGCGTCTGCTTGCTTGCTTGACGAAAAAATTTTGGATCGATTTTTAACCCTTTTCCCGTGATCCAATCGAGCTGAAACTTTGCAAGTAAACTCGTGACGACGATGAAGAAGATCAATAAAATTTTAGTTAAAAAAATAATAATTATAGTATAATTTGATTTTTTCAGTAAGTTGTTAGGAGATTCCGACGCATATGGTAGACACAAAACCCGAAAATGAGAAAGGGAGTATTGTAAAAACTTGGTTTTTATTGGTTACTTTTTTATGTAATTTCACTTTGAGATAAAATTTTCCATAAATATCAAACATAATAATTTCGATGTCTGTCCGTCCGTCTGTCTGTGTGTCCGTTACTTCGTGTAACGTCCATAATTTCTATAGAATTTACGGCTAAAAAAACAAATTAAATGGCCAGATAGGGTTCGATCCTCGGACCAAGTAACTCGAACTGGCCGTTTAACGAATATTGCTACCGCTAAAAAGATACTATAAATCTTATGTACTAGGGCTTAGCAAAGACGCGATCAATGTTTCGTCATCTTTGACGGGTTACAGCCAGTACTTAGAGTAATTTATCAATCGTAAACGGTGCGGTGTTGTGCATTTACGACTAGTTATATGTAACCCATCAAAAATGTCGGACTTTTTATGTTTGAATTTCAACTTTATATCTATTTGTTATTTTTATGTCCTAGTTGTTAACACATCAAAATACATGTTTTTCGTCTACGAATTTTAATATTTATTTATTTTATTTATTTCTTGACTCAATATTTTCTTATTATCTGCATAATTTGTTTCACAAAATCCCAATGTAAATTTAGCTTCCACATATATAAAATTATCGCGAAATCGTAGTATGTTTATGTAATCGTGTGACCACCGTCCTCTGAAAGCATTAGTGATGGTCACTGTCATATAGACAACTACCCATACGTTCATGAAAAATCACGATATTTTGGTAGGCGACCGTTGCGTGTTGCCTTTTTAATGCCAGCTTCATTTCAGTAAGTTACGGACGTTGCGGACAGATAGATAACGAAATTATTATATTTTGATTATGTAGTTTGTATATCACAATGATATCTTAGAGCATTTGTCGCAGCCCCGTGGGTTAAGTCTGAGGCTGCGAATTTTATTTTCATTTCATGTATTTAGCCAAAGCACAAACCACTCCAGCGAGATTTTTTCTGGAAAGGGTTTTAAAGTATATTTTTCCTTGTGTTTACGACCTATCATTATGGCTGATGTTTTGCTGTTGTGGTTAAGTATGCAATACCGTGTCAAAACCAGGCTTTTAAAACTTTAGCTAGTTTGAAAAGAATAAGAATATTACAAGTATTGTTAAGCAGGGATTTACAGTAAGAACATTAAATTTACAAAAGCACATATTTTGAAAAAAAAAACTTATTAAAATATATATCTTGCAAATATTTTCATCGCAATTTCCATCATATTTTTCAGATTTTCGTATATCAACTAGACAAAAACAAAAACTAGACAAAAAAAAAAAAAGAAAAATCACGCGACATCCCATCCCAATTATAATAATTTCGTTTGTCCGTCCGTCCGTGTGTCTGTCTGTCTGTCTGTCCCTGTAGCTTCGTGTAACGTCCGTAATTTATTTATAGTAACATTTTTTCGTATTTTTTACAATTTTTTTAAAAATCAAATAAATACTTATTCCCTAGGAACCGACAGGTAAAAGTACCGTCATTTTCGACGGGTTACAGCTAGTGATAGTAATAAATAACGATCGGCCTCATTAGCGGATAGTCATCATCAATGTTGTTGTTGTTGTAATTCAGCATAAGCATAATTCCAGCGTACAGTCAGACATTCAAAATAGTTATAATATAATTATTATTATAGTTAAGTTAAGTATATATATAAATAGTTATAATATAATATAATTATTATAATTATAAATCAAAATTGTTATAATATAATATAAGCTTGTGCTATGAAAATAGGACTAACTTGCTTGTCTGGAGTGAGATTCGAATCTGCGGCCTCGTGATCCAAAGGTCGCAAGTTCGAATCTCACTCCAGACAAGCAAGTTAGTCCTATTTTCATAGCACAAGCGTTTAGCTTAATTTGAAAATAGTAAGAATATTGATGAGACACGAATTCCGTGTTCGCATCTCTTTTTTTTTAAAAAAAAAAGATAGTTGATAATCGGCCGTATTCTGAAATAAGCAATATTTCTTTTTCTGTATCTTCACAGTTATCGTATAACAATGTAATGCCGCCAATTTTGATGTTTTAAGTTTGACAGATTTGCAATTAATAAATTCGACCAATTAGAAAGCTCATTATTCATAATTGTGAATAACTTAACGTTTGCTTACGTTTTAGAGCTTTCTATAATCTCAAAAATGTTAATGTAAAAGTTATGCTTCAATATACTCACTACACGCGCCTAGGTGTGCGCGTCTCTATATATATATATATTTTTTATATTTTTACTGAATTAAGAATCTGGGTTAGTCACGTCGCACGTACATAAAACAACTAATGACAATGTTCCTGCAATATTTTCCGTTGGAACAATACGGGGACTACCGCGACTGTTCCGTAACAAAGATGGTAGGTGTTCCGACCCTGAGGGCCGAGAATTCATCAGCCACCGGGGGTGAGGCCGCGCAGAGGGGGGGATAGTCGCGAGTGGTTAAACACAAGGGTGGGGGCGAAACTTAAAATGGCGGTCGGGGCGGGCGGGGGAGGGGGCAGAACTTTGAAGAAGAAGTTGAACAACTGTCAGCCGTGAATCGGAATGAGTTGTAATGTAATTGAATGTACACCTCATTTTTATTATTTCATACTGTACAAGTGGGAAATAAGATATTCTTTGAGATGAATATTTATCTAAAATAAAATAACGTTAAGACAATTTTAATCGTGATAATTTTATGATAATATTAATCGTGAATTCAGAATTATTGTTTTAATCAATTATACGTAGACCTAGATTAACTTGTATAAACCATTAATCATATTTTCAATTTCTAACGTCGATTTTAATTTTATCTTATAAAATTAATTAATTTATGAAAAATAATAATATTTCAATATAATTAAACTAATTAACTTTGATTATCACCACTAATTTTTTTTTTGGTAAAACCAACCGGTTTCGGAAACAACGTTCCTTCGTCAGGGTATACTAAATACTAATTAATTTTGTTTCCGAAACCGGTTGGTTTTACCAAAAAAATTTAGTGGTGATAAACAAAGTTAATTAGTTTTATTCAATTCATAATGAATAATCACAAAGTTATAGCAAAGTACAACAGTATAATAATGTATAATAATATTTCAATTCACTGAATTCGTTCAAAGCTACAGAGGCACAGCGGAAATCAAATTTTTTTTTTGGATATGTCATATCAGTCTTCTTCTTCTTCTTTTATTAGATCCTTGATCTGTTTTGACAGGTCAGTCCTAGTCTTGTGACGAGGTCGTCCAGCTCTCTCTCTATCTCTTTGGTGATTTCCCTGGTGGTCGGCGCCCCTCTGGAATCCCGTGCATAACGGCTCTGGTAAGTCTCGTCTGCTCCATTCTCTCGAAATGGTCCCTCTAGAAACGCCTTCTCTGCCTATTCTATCTTACAATATCTTGTATGTCCCAGGTTCTGCGGATTTCCGCATTGGGTACTATGTCTCTGAAGGTCTTGCCCACAATGGGTCATAGAGTCTTCATATCGGTTGTTCTGAGTAGGTGTTTAGTTCTCACCGTGTCCGCTCTTGCTTAGAATACACAGGTTAGGTAACAATTATACAAACATAGCGGACGTGTTTGGTTCTGGCCTGTCACAGTATAGGGGCGCCGCGATACTGAGAGCGCTTCATTCCGCCATAATGTAAATTATATACACTTTCTTTTTTTTGTTTTTTCTCTCTGTTTATATTATTTTTTGCAAATAACTGTTATATACCTACATATGTAAAAGCCTATTTAGGCGTAAATGAATGAATAAATAAATAAATAAACACTTCCGTTAGATTTAAAAGGTCTAATTGGTGATCTCCTGAAAAAAGTCTGAACCCCGATCACTTACAAGATCTCTAGGTGAGTTTTTTAACCACTAGATAACGAACAAGTCTCAAGCATCAACCAGCGGTAAATGGTTGTTAGTTCTATGAACGTTCAATATTTTACTCGCCAATTAGAAATAATAGCACTGATTTTTTTCGTAAAAGACCCTTCTATATTTACTAACCTACGAATAAACGAGTTCAAATTATGCCGTTTTGAATGTGGGAATACATTAAAAGATCGAGCACATATTTGTTGTGTCCTAACATTCATTGGCATTCATATATATTCTTATCCTTACAGATCGTTGATTATTGAGGCTTCTATAATCCTTTCAGTATATGCTATAGCTGCTAATATTTTTTTGATTTTTGTCATGTCCTTTATTTCTCTTGTTATTAACACTCACGTCGAATACCTTCCATATCAACTAATCTTTATTCACTCATTTCACAATACTGGACAACCTTAACGACCGCGTCTTAGTAATGTTTAAATTCACTATTATTTTTTTAAATTCTCGGCTGTATTATTAATAGATTACTTGTACATTTTACGCGAGTTAAAATAACCCGTTATTGTGATGAGATTATTATTCTATTAAAGGAACCTTATTTCTCACTATTGTATTAGCTCCAGTAGTAAGTGAGATCTAATTATAGTAAATGATTATCAAGAAACATAAAATTTCTGCATGATTATTAAATTAGAACAAATATTTTTTATTACATTTTTTACATACCACACCCCTTCGTCCTGTTTTGATATGAAATCTGCACATACCTGAAATCAAGAAAAAAATAAATAAATAACACAGCATACTAAAAAAATTATATCCTGACTACATTTTGGACTCGGTTACTCATTGCTGGCCAGATATACAGATGAAAAGCAAGTCAAAAAGTGACGTGTATCATTTTTGACAACATTTCAAACAATCATCATATCACTTTGTAGGCCATTAATAAACGTTCATATCAAGTAATATATGTACATGTATTCGGGTGATGTATAAAGAGTTGAGGGTGCTCGCAAAGAAAAATCAATACATTTAACAAATTCTTAAAAAATAGTATTTGTCGATTAGGGTGGAGTGAATTTTTTTCTTTTTAATTTTTACTATGGTATACCCGCAAAAAAGTACGTGATTGGCACAATAAACAAATGCGATAATATTTTTTATCTAGGTTTACATTTAAAGGTGCCCCCGTTAGGACAAAACTTATCAATGTTCGTTACTGCAAAACCAAATGCTAAACTTTACATAAATCGTAGAAATAGTTATTCTTTTGTTTTTGAACGCACCCAATCATTAAATAACTGTCAAATGTGACAGTTATTGAGTCAACCTTCAGCCATAGAGCAGTCGTATACCGAAAGAGGAAATTAATTTCTTAATAGATCAGAGAACTACGAGAAAAATGATTATCGGAGGCATTGATGTAACCTCAACAAAAAATACAGAAAAAACAAGAACGAAAAGAAATTGAGTCATCTCGTTTGAAACAGCAATAAAATTATGAAATACCTTCTTGTTCTCATTCTCAAGCTGACGAAACAATTAGTAGCAACACTAGTAGCAGCAGCAGTTTTTCTGATAATTTACCTTTACCGGCGCCTTCACCCAACCAAGAACAGATACAAGATGTTGCTGAACCGTTTCCTAAACAGATGCGTATAAATCTCCCATTTTTAGCTCTTGCCTGCGATCGTACTGGAGTTTCTGATAGGTCTGCCGCTATTATAGCTTCTGTCCTGAAAGACGTTGGCATTATTACGCCAAGTGACCAAAGTAGTGTGAAAGATCGTTCGGCGGGAAAGAGCTGCTTTACAAGACTTGAGCCGCAATCAACCAATGCCTGGTCTTTACTTTGACGGTAGAAAAGACAAAACGTTGGTAACAGTCAAGAAAAGAGATAAATTATATAGAAAACGGCAAATAGAAGATCATTACGTCATTATATCAGAACCAGGAAGTGTTTTCTTTGGTCATATCACGGTCCAGACAGGAACAGCTAGGGCAATCAAAGATAGTATTATAAAATATTTAAATAATAAATCGGTTGACTTGAGTGCGTTATCTGTAGTAGGCTGTGATAGTACGGCAGTAAATACTGGATCTAAAGGCTGTGTCATTAGACTGTTAGAGGAAGAGATAAATAAACCGTTACAATGGTTTATCTGTACCCTTCATTCGAATGAATTACCACTACGACACCTTTTGTTACATTTGGATGGTCAAACTACAGGACCTCGATGTTTTTCAGGGCCAATAGGATCTGAACTGCAACAATGTGAAAAAAAGCCAGTTGTGAAATTTGCCGCTATGCCCACGCCGCTTCCTTTTATTACTAAAGATCTAAGCACCGATCAAACATATCTACTTGACATTGCCATTAGCACTGGTATTTACCCTTCTGACCTGGCAAATAGAGAACCCGGTTCACTGAACCATTCCAGGTGGCTAACGACTGCGAACAGGATCTTACGATTATATGTCACAAAGACTGATCCGGAAGAGAATCTTCTTATATTAGTCAATTTTGTGATGAAAGTTATGAGCGAACGTGGTTTCAAATCAAATGCAATCCTTCGTGTGTAAATGGAGCACAGCATTTGTGATTTACAATTAATTGTAGTCGCTATTTAAACGATAGTTTGAAGAAAGTGATTGATCCAGTTACACAAAGAAATGGATATTTTGGTCATCCAGAAAATGTTCTTATAGCCATGCTTGCAGATGACAACAAAGTGATACGGCAACTGGCTTGCCAACGTATTCTGAAAACAAAGTCGGAGAAAGTCACAGGAATCCGAAAATTCTAAGTTCCATCATTTAATTTCAATGCTTCCCATTATACCGATATCATTGTTTGGCACGATAATCAAATTACTGTTACTGTGCCACCTATAACTAAAAGTTTATCTACTGAAGCTTTAAAAGAAATTGTAGAAAGTGGTCTTAGAACGAAAAATAATATAGCACTCTTTCCCTGTCAAACTCAAGCCGTGGAGCATTGCATCAAGCTCGTAACTGAAGCTTCAGGTGCTGTATGTGGAGAGGAAAAACGTGATGGTTTTATCAGGGCCAGACTGTCATCACGTCAGATGATGCCTTTTTGTAATACCAAACGTGAACTTTCTACTTAATTTGCCTATTTTATAACAATTTTTAATAAATATTTCATGAATATGAATCGCGTTTAATTTGCAAATTTCTTGATTTATTTTTGATTTTAGAGGCTTTGGGGCACCATAAACCCTAAATTTTATATGTTTTTTTTATAATTACATAAAAATATGTGTTTAAAAATAACATGAAAAATACTATTCCAATAGATTATTAAGGTTTTTATACATCTTATTGAGGCTGTCAAAAATAGACGAAATAATACTTTTTATAAAAATTATTTTGTGCTGGGGCACCTCAAACCGTTATAATATGAATGTTCTTAGGTTTTCACGGCCACTCAGAATCTTCAAGTTTGTGTTTACTGGGGTATTATGCCGTGTTGTTACGGCCTTTCGGGCCGACGTTTCGGATCCCATTGCAGGGTCCATCATCAGCCCTGATGATGGACCCTGCAATGGGATCCGAAACGTCGGCCCGAAAGGCCGTAACAACACGGCATAATACCCCAGTAAACACAAACTTGAACGTTATAATATGTTAAATTTTATTTAACATACTTTATTTACTCATCCATAGGCAACTTTTTACCACTATGCTATTACAAAAATAGAAAAAAAAATATTTTCCATACATTTTCACTCCACCCTATTGTCGATGTCTAAGCAGCCAATGATAATGTATATAGACGTTTACTCCATACAACCAAAAAAGATGTGCATTACTAGAATTTCTGTGAAATAAATCGATAACGTGTTTATTTAATATACTTCATCTCGTAAAAAATTGAAAGTTTCCGATTTAATGGACAGAACCAGATGTGTTACAAAAC
This sequence comes from Agrypnia vestita, assembly GCA_016648135.1. NCBI lineage: Eukaryota > Metazoa > Arthropoda > Insecta > Trichoptera > Phryganeidae > Agrypnia > Agrypnia vestita. The sequence continues at coordinate 9,052 of JADDOH010000411.1, forward strand.
GCCGAAAATGTGTATTTGAAGTGAACTCGAATATATGCGTTCCAATACGTTTTAATCGTGGTATTATTTTATATTACAAAATTGTTTTAACTTCCACTTAATAAGATATATTAATTATGTTATGAATATTTTTCAAGAATGGAAATACAGTTTCCAACGTCTTTATGCACCCCATTCATTACCTGATGGGAATAATACAGTGTTTATGCGTTGTATGTATCTGAAAGAAAGATACACCAGTATTCTAAAGTTTGAGGCTAAAAATACGAAACATCTTTTTTCCCACATTATTTCACTTATTTTCTCGTATACCTACACGGCATATTAACAAATGAAGAGATGAGGTATAGTGCTTCTCCTTTTTAAAACTGAATATTAGTGCGAATAGTGTGTTTGTAAACCAAAGTTCAGATTTGAGTATTTTTGTTTGATCACTTATAGAAATACGGTTTATACTTGTAGGGGCATTACAGTAATAACTCGTGATGAAATTTTAAACTAATAAAAGCAGTGTGAAGCGATTCACGGCTTTGCACGCGATACGACCACTCGCTAACGACATTAATGCAATCGTTAAAATGCGACACAATTTCATTTGCCAATTAATCTAAAACATCCCTCGCGACCTCTTATTCATCCCCGAAGCATATTTACACCGCGTCTGATATACTTTACACCGCCGACTATAACGGCCTAGAGCTTTAATCGTAAAAATTAAAACATTACTGTATTTATTAGGAAAACGGCGCAGGATTTTGAAACGAATTTTGGTAAAAAAAGTGTATTTTATTTATTGAAATCTCATTTTATTTTAAAAATTCATCAGCTATTGAAATTCATTATATTTTTTTACTGGTTTACTACACAAATATTATAATCGTAGATAAGAAATAAAATTAGTGAAACATGTAAAAATATTCAAAATATCACAAAAAATATTATTTTAATGTTGAGAATATTATTTTCATTACTTCCCTGATGAAAAAAAAAAATTTTATGAATCTGGTTGGTTTTCTTATGAAAAACAGCCAGTATATATAAAAAAAACCATGATTAAATAAAAATTAATTAAAATTTAATTACAAAATACGAAAAATCACTTACAAAAATGCACAGAAAAAAAAATCTGTCGAATATATCAGTTGTTAACCTCATATTCAAAATTAATTAATATTCTCTTCTAAAAATTCTTCAATACCGATATTTTTAATAAATGTGCAAGCGTTCTCAAAAAATGTAATTTGATAGAGAGAGAGAGAATTACATTCAGACAATTATACCTACATATTTAATATAGGTACTAGCTGTGCTCGCCCCTTCGTAGACGTAGATTTATAGTAACTTTTAGTCATATTTTATCAATTTGTGTGTTGACCTTAATATAATAGATATATGTCTAGAATTTTTTAAGTTCTACAACTTCTCTACAAAAAGTATTTAAATATCTCTTACTTAATGCAGCATTCGTAAAAATGCATCGCTTAACCATTATTGTAACACTCGACTTTAGTTGTAAAATAGGTCACTACGAAAAGCCCTTTTATTTTAACGGGATGTTTATATATTTAAATAATGTCCACTCTGAAAGTCTATTTTAAATATTGGTTAAAGAATTTTTGAAATCGGACGAGTAGTTTCGAAGATTACCTACTACATACAAATTTACAAACTTTAATTCTTTATGTATTAGTATAGATAGAGATGGAACTATACCTATATATTCGGCCGCGAGTTACTAATCAATGTCATTAGATTTCATATGTCATGTATTCTAATGACGTTGGATACTTATCCGACGTCATTAGAAGGACGACCTCTACCCGTGGAGGTGGAGGTCAGACTCCTGATGACGTTGGATAAGTATACAACGAAACGTCGAGATTCGCTTCTCGGTAATACACACGGTGCGTATAAAATATCCGAAATTACAGTTAAATATGTCTAATGACCGTAATAACAACCTTAACTATTTAATGTATTTTTTAATTTTTGTGAAACTAAACTGCACAGTACCACAGTTATTACATTAATAAAAGATTTTTCCTTCTATCACTAAAAACTCACTGTTATTTTAAACATAAATTAAAAGCTCACGTATTATTTACTACACGACAAGTTGCTTGAAATAGGTTTTTCAGTTCATAAATAGGTGAAATAGGTTTCACAAAAGATATTTTTCCAACACAATATACTTTTTGTACGTAATATAATGCTTAAAATTAAAACTTCGTATTTTCAAAGATTATTTCTCAAACTAAAATTGATAAGCAAGTCCCGGATTAGTAACGAGGGAGCATTCCTTTAAATTGTTCCCTTCAGCATAAAAAATGCGAGGGCTGAGTTGGACACGGTAATATGACACTTAGCGAAGACTTCGGTGATACATAATCGGTTTAACACCGGAGTTATGTTTTACATCCAATTATAGAAATGGGAGACGAAAATTAAAGTACGGACGTAATGAGCACAGTTTAATAGCTTTTTGTTTTTTATGGGTTTCATCAAATAATGGCCAGAAGGAATTGTGTTGCACTTTGCAAATGCCTGTACAGATAGGTACACTAAAAAGTGAATCAAAAAGAAAATTGAAGGTGAAGTAAAGGCATATGATTGTGAGAGGCTTATTGCAAAAAATACTGCGGATACTTATTGCTTATCAACACTTTAAACCCGTGGCTTTAATTATGTTGAACGTTGTTTTTGTCGAAACGTTTTTTTATAAACCAAAGTTATCCCGAGATATGAGTAATCTAAATTCAACATATTAATAAATATCTATAATATTAACAACACATTAATAAACAACATATTAAATTCAACCCTAATTTATGAATTTGTCATTTTGTTCTGACGCCTAATGTTAACGTTAAGTCTGCCGACTAAAATTAATATTTAAAAAAAAAAAAAAACATTCATGCTAATATTGATGAATCTCGAAGCTACGTAGGCATGTAATGTTCAATAATAATGAAGAATTATTAATTTTCATCAAAATAATGACTAAATTATGTCGAAAATGATTTAATAATGTATAGTCATCAACTTTACGTAAATGTTGAAAGTTTCAGAGCTCTAGCTAGTCGGGAAGTTGGTGAAAAATCAATTACACGATTCCACCGTAATAAACACAAACAAACAAACAAAAACAGGCAAAGAGAGTTAAATAAAAGCAAGAAAAAACACATTGTTATAACCAATTTGTAATTTTCACTCTCACTGCTCACAGTGCTCACACAAACTACTTCATTAAATTGCAGTGTTTGTTTTGATTATCAGATGTTTCACAAAATGGGAAACGAGTATTTTAACATATCAGATATTTTTTTCTGATTCACTAATCACTTTTAAGATATCTCTTTCAGATAATTGCAAAAGTCTGCAATTGATGAAATTATCAGAATTACGTTAAGATGTCAAATTATCAATTTTAGCTATCGAGCGAGCCAAAAGTAATTAATCAGTTTTAATGAAAACTGTAAATACAGTAGTTAATTATATAAGCAAATGCAACATCTGAGCACTATTAAACTAGAATTCAACAGTTGAAAAAAATTACATACCATATTGTACAGTATTCATACGTATATAAAAATTCTCATATTTTCACGTCTCTTGAACTTTTAAAGCTACGTTTAAATCTGAACACGCCAGAACCTTTGCCACATTTTTTTACCATCTTTTTTATCACCTTCCTAGTCACAACTTCATCATGTCCAATTCGTCTTCATTTTATCATGTACACTATAGATCTGTATTATTGTGCCTCAATCTTCACTCTATTGTATACAAACATACACCTGGGCGACGTACGATACGGCGATTTAGAAATTTTAAACAATAAACATACAGGTGAACGTCTTCACTTTGTAACACACAGTTTAAATGAAAGAGAATCGTAAATTACTTAATAATACCGAAAACGGTAAAATTAGATTAATTAAGATAAAATATAGATGTCTCACAGAGACGAAGCTATTTATATTTGAAAAACGTGTGTGGAAGCCTTTAATACGATGGCTCGTCATATATAAATAATTTCGCAAGATCATATATAAATAATTTCGTCCTTGTGAGACTTCTATAATTTATCTTAATTAATCAATCATTCCTCTGGAGACAAAAACCAGTAACTACCTTCTTAAAACATGCTTACATATAAAAATATTAGTGAGATTAAAATTGAATAGAGAAATAATTATATCGGTAGCAAGACGAAATTCCATAAATACAAATTAATTTTAAAAAACTGAATGCTTTTCAAATGTGATCATAAAAACTGATGTTTATCAAACTATTTTCACTGAATTTTAGTTAAATTATTTGTTAATATACTCATAATTGAGTTTCGAGAGCGACAAAACCTCTCATCGACAGATTAAGTATTAAACTAATAACATTACAAAGAAAAAAACATGTCCTTAGTGAATGAAGAAAACATGCCGGAGTTTAGGTGGAGGGGCGTGTGCAACGGGAATATTGAGAGGAGAGGTAAGGAATTGGTGAATGTGATATTGTTTAGCAAATTAATACCCGAGCTAAAATTTCTTTATTATTAACTTTACGCGCGATGGGAACATTATAAAAGTTAGTCAATAAAGATTTCAAAATTTTACTTTTCGATGAATTCTAAAAATGAAAATATGCGTACGATACATACGCCACGCGATAAGTTTAGACACACAAGTAACACAATTTTATTAAAATGAGTACAACAAATTTTTTTGCTCGGTAAAATTTGTCCCGGTTTACTAAGTTGCAGTTTTCAAATGCTTTTTTACTAATAACCACACATTTCAGCCGTACATCTAGCGAATGATTTTATTGCTCCCCCTCAGAGGAGGGGAAGGGTTATTTGAGGATGTTTATAGTAGATTGCTACTTCCAGTGGAAACGTGAAACTTCGAAAAAAATTTGGAAAATGTAAAAACTACCTTTGCATAGTTGAATTGGGCACTATTTTACCATCCCTGGCTGTTTTGATTATTGTTGCACAAGAGTTAAATTAATAGTTTAATTATAATAACAAAATAAATAGTAAAATAATGTGCTTCTATAACGAAGAAGTCAACGAAATTCGAAATCTTGTTGCACCTGTGTTATGGGTGAATTAACGGCAAAGCTATTTTCAGGAGTACCTACAAAAAAAACTTTTTGTTGTCTCGTTTGTGTTGGTATATTGTACTAAACCATTTAAATTAGTTCAGGGCAGTCGTTTTCTGAAATTATTGGTTATTTCTCCGTACTACAATCTAAGCCTTTTTAAAAATTACGTATTCCACCTATGCACTCACATCCAATTAAGGTGTTAAAAACGTTTTAAGGTGTATTTACACTAATCGTAAGCGAAGTTGTTTCTCCTCTAACGTGAGGGGCTTGTGGATGCAAGATATATCGAGTGGTGATGGTCAAACCGTTATTTTAACCGGTTAAACATGGGAGAGTTATTTGACATTCGGATCTGATTGTATCGAAGATTTGTGACTGAGATATAATACCGATGGTTGCCCGTCGAATTGCGAAAAATTATTAACAAATCATCTACAAAGTCACATAAAAATCTCAAGTAACAGTTAGCGTGTCATCGGTTAAAAAATTATCACTAAAATATTTCAAACGAGTAAGGCGCACTGGTAAAATAGAAAAGGTACTTTTTTAAACAGAATTCAATCAATCATGTAACACGGTTGCTTCATATGTTTTATCTGTAGCCCACGTGTCACTAGCGATGTTGCCAAGACCAAGAATAGACGAGCAAAGCCACCAGCACTTTGTAAGATGCGCGGGTGGCTGTGCCCGCGCTTTCGCGGTATGCCCGTACCCATGTTGGGAGAGTTCATTTAGTTAGAGTTCTTATTTTCATCATCTTGGTGTAGTCGGTATTTTGCACGTAGTATTTATCGCATTTATTTTCAACGCCAATTAGGTACTTCGCTTGATTATTCACTTTATTTATTGCTTTGATTTCCTCACGACTGGACACACTGGAAATATTCACTTTATTTATCGCTTTGATTTCCTCACGACTGGACACACTGGAAGTATTCACTATATTTATCGCTTTGATTTCCTCACGACTAGACACACTGGAAGTCGTCTGGCGGCTCGCACGGTACGAATCTGCCAAACGCTACGACAACTGCGCCGCGGCCGGCGCAGTATTTATACATAAAGAGGGTGGTATTTTCGTACTTTATTGATTATTTTAGTGTACAGAAGGTTCTCGTTGCTTTTTGGTTGAACCAGGCATTTATAGACATTTCCCGAAGATGTAAATCACTCTAGATTGTTATAGACCGTTTTTGATCTTTCAATAGTTTTATGACATGTTAGAAGGAATTCAGACAGTGCGTAAAATTTTTTAGCATTGGTTACACAATATTAGTAAAATAAAATGTACTTTTCAATTTAAACCAAACTTTATTTTCTTCACCTTCTAGTTTCTTCTGATGAAGGGTAGCATCAGAGATTTAAGAATGTGATAAATATTATTTCATTACCTTTCCAAAAATTAATTCAACATTAAATAAGTCTACGAATGATTTTATTGTAATATCTATATGTAACCCGTCAAAAATATGGTACTTTGACATGGCGGTTCCTAAAGAATAAAAAGTTTTTATAAAATAAGTTACGGACGTTACACATAGTTACGGAAACAGACAGACAGATGACGGAGAGACAACAAAATTATTATAATTGGGATTGTAAAAATGTATTTGCAACAGATTTGTCAGTGATGGACCATATAGTGCCAGAGAAAGAAATGTTTCCGTAGTATTAAATATGTTTATTCCAAGGCAAGCCAAATAGATATCTCAGGATGTTTCAAAATACATTTTTGGCAAAATACTCATACAATATAAAGATCAGTAAAAGCAGGATTCTCCTACACATTTGATATTAATGAATTTATACACGTTTGATATTTTGTTGTTTGTATATTTTCTCACTTGTTGATAATATAATATTTACGAATTAAACATATGTTTGTAATGTAAATGTTATATTAAAAATAAATAAATTGAAAAATAAATTTAAAAAAACCTCATTGTGAATGAGCGTTTGCAATAGTCCACTGGAGTCAACACATTTAGTTCCAAGCCATCGAGATTCCCATGTTCTTTATGATGAACAGTGAAGTGGGGGCACTTTGGGCCGAATATTGGGGTAACTTTTCATGGCGTTCATCGGGGTCCACCGAGGGGTGGAGCGGAGCATCTAATGCATGAAAAACTATAAAACAACAGTCGTTGCGACATTACATGCCAAAAATGCACTTGACGATAATTTTAACAATAAAATTAATTCATTCGTATTTGTACATTCAAACGATGGTTTGAACTAACTAGTCATTTTACCAATTGTGTAAATTCTGCAATGAATATAAATATATATTATTTTAAAAATTAATCTTATTATTTGTTTTAATCTACATGTTTCGGAAAAACCTTTCTATCGTCAGGTTGTTTTATTTCAGTTTTTTTTTTCATTTTGATATTTTGACATAATATATAAAAAACCCTGATTATGGAATGGTTTTTCCGAAACATGTAGGTGTAATTAATGAATATAAGTAAATTAAAACAAATAATAAAAATAATTTTTTAAAATGTCAATCTACAAAGTTGCACAACCAATTTAAAAAATAAATGTAACCTTTTCGGTCAGGTCAGATATACACGGCAGAATATCCCAGAAAACTACACAGAAAATTCTGAACGGCCGCGAAAACCTGAGTATATTTGATGGTATATGATAAAGTAAAAATAACATGATATCATGACATAAAAAAGAGAATTACTAAGTATACGTTAAGCCGAAATTTATTATTCTAGGCAATAAGGTTCATTTCAGGTTTATATTTTTCGAAATAACATTTTCTTCTTCATAAACATGTTACAAGTCTCATAAACTGAACTCCAATTCCTGAGCCGAGCACCTTAGGCCTGAAATCCGTAAAATTGCTCGCTGAAATGTTTAATAAAGTCAATAATCTGATCCAATAAGGGAGGCTTCGCGGGGCGCGCCCAACCCCCGGCGCTGGGGTGCCACTGAAATGTAATACCGTACACTTTCCACACATACTCATGTTATTTTAGCTTCTAGTCTCATCTGAATATCTGTCAGTGCCTATTAAAAACGATGCCACCTCTTAGTGCTTATGTATCATGTTTTTTAAATGCAGGGATACACCTACCCACGTACCTACCATTACCACAAAAATAATATATAAAACAGAATATTTTATTAATTAAGATAAATTATAATTACTTACCATCACGCTGTTTCCTCATGGGCGTAGGCAGAGAGGATAGACACTCGTCTGTACTGGCATACAACTTTCGCCTCATCCGCATTCATACATCATTGCATGCTAGCTCGACGATTGTTGAGGTTTCTAACGGGTCAACTTCCAGTATCTAGTTAATCTGGTCATGCCACGTGTTCCGCGATGCTCTCTCTTTCTAGCGTCGTTAATACTTGCGTTATATATCTTTCTTACCATTTTTTCCTCATTCATTCGCTCAACATGCCCAAACTATCTGACCAATTCTCTTTTAATTCTATAAATTATGTTAAGATTAGCTTCACATTAATTCCTAATATCTTCATTCTTTACTCTATCATAAATGGGTTTGCCGCACAAACATCTATGGGATCTCATCTCCACTGTATTCAGTCTACTTTCGTTCCTCTTTTGCTAGCTCCAGAGTTCACTTCCGTACATCGGCGTTGGTACCAGAATTCCATTATGTACCGCTTGTCTTGCCTCGGTAGACATATTTCAATTAGAAATTATTGCATTCAAAGTACCGTTCTCCCTATTCCCGCAATCACTCTTCTCTCGATATCTTACTCAAACTTCCCTTTTTTATCGAACATACATACTCGACTATTTGTTGCACACATTCATTGCCTACTAGTATTTCACACGTTGTCTTACTTTCCTTCTTCTCGAATACCATCACTTTTGACTTATTAACATTCATAATAAGGTCACTTTTCTTGCATAAATCATACATCCTGCTTCCTAGACTTTTATAGAAAAAAACTATCCGTAGTCCATATGTGTTTTATATATATTTTATATTTATTTTATAAACTATAAAGAATTTTCGGACGTTACACGAAGTTACGGGTACAGACAGACAGACAGCGGGACGGACAGACAACGAAATTATTATAATTGGGATATAAAAAAAATAATGCCAACAAATGTTCAGAGACGAGCCACAAAATTGCCCTTGGGTCTTAAAGACCTGGAATATGCGGAAAGGCTGAGAGTATTGAAACTGCCCACTCTTCAGGAGCGACGAGCAAGAGGTGACCTCATCGAGACATTCAAGATTCTATCGGGCTACTACAATATTCCTAATATGACAGATATGTTTGCATTTAACACTAATGTGGGCCTTCGAGGACATCACCTGAAGTTGAACAAGTCTCGGTTCTCGTGTAACCCAAGAAAGCATGCATTAAGCAATAGAGTGGTCAATATGTGGAACAGTTTGCCCGAGGATGTTGTGTCTGCAGCCAGTGTCAACCAATTTAAGAATAGGCTGGATATTCAAATGAGAGACAGTGATATGGGCCTATCAGCTTAAGCTGCCTGCCCATTATCAATAATAATAATAATAATAATAATAATTACTAGGATTTTTATCGGATTTATTTAATTTATACATTCAAAACCTCACAACAAACACTCATTATGTGTATTTTATATACGTATATAAAATATACGACCTAGAATAAATTTGACGTGGGACAAATTTGAAATTATCCGATCATAATTTTATGCATCCTTAGTGTGGGTACTGTATCGCGTACAGGATGGTCGACTATGAGATAACTTGCTTACAGCGCTGTCTAGAAGTTGTGAAGGTATTTTTCACCAGACGGCATCCAGGGAACGCGCAAATGCAGCGTACGCGACAAATAGCACTCGCAAACTAGACACTCAACTTTATTAAGGCAAAAAAAGTCTGCGAGTAATAACATGTTTTAGGAACTAAAGGAGGGTTTTTACTGAGAATTATCCAACAGAGACGTAAAGTTATGTAACGTATGTTTATACAAGGTTTGTGCATTTCATGCAACCGAAAAAGGCTGTCCATGTATACAGGGTTACTTGGAAACATTAATAACCTTGCAGAACTATATTTCTGCTTTGATTATGAGTCGAAAATTCGAGCAACCATGACCTAATATCGATAGTTATGGAAATTTTGACGTCTAGGGTTGCATTTTTTAAAAATATTTCTGGACTATCATTACAGTAACTTATATAGAATATGAAAAATTCATTCCCTTTAATACAAGTAAAATAAAATTGTACAAACCTTCCATTTACAATTGGAAAATATTCCAATTGGAATTTGGAACGGATGAATTTTTGGTAATCTTGTAAAAATAAGTCAGAAATATAGAAAAAAAATATGCCAGCTTTGATATTGTATAACTCGATAACTACTCTGATGTTATGTTATGGCTGCTTGAACATTTTCGACTCATAATCAAGGCAGGAATATAGTCCTGCAAAGTAATAGATGTTTTCCAAAAAACCCTATATAATATAATATAAAACCCTATATAATATATTGATATTAACAAAAAGAAAACACTTAGTATAAAACCACTATTTGTTGAATTATCAACATGTTTCGGGGCCAGTGGATCCTTCATCAGGATATAATGTTTAAATAAAAAAATTAATTTGTAGTACATTAAACACGAAGAAGAAAATTAGAATTCGAAGACATTAACAAAAACAAAAAATATATATCTATGTACACTATGTTATGGGAAGTACCATAGACGTCTCTAGTATACTCCATTTGAACAAATGTAAGAAACTAATTTATAACATATTTTCATGGGACGTAGCTTTGGGAGACAAATGAAAACATTGGAAATTAATTTAGTTAAATTTATTACATAAATGTTCAGTGAACACGAGATAAATTGTAGTGCCGCTCTTAATTTTATAGTCATGTCTCCAGAATATTTCACACACTTATTAATGTACCGTTTCTAAATTCGCACTAATTAACGCTGTTAAATGTTCGCACAAAGAAACTTCTCGCCCCGGTATCCCTTTATTCACTTCCGCTGGTGTCGCTGCTGGTCGCACTGTGCTCTCTGTGTTGGTAGTATCGCGTGCTTATTACCTCTGAAATGTCGCACACTTATCATTACAAAATGAATTTTTTCTCTTGTAAATTTTTTACAACAATAATGACAACTGATGTATTCATATTATCGGTATGTAGTGCTGTATGTAGAGAGGTACCGGTGCTACCTAGCTATTGATGAGAAAATCTTTATTTTTATGTCAAGAAAATGGAATGGGTTCTATGGAGGGAGGCGCGGAGTAAAAAGGGTGTCGGGGTAACGGGGCGGAAGACACCTCTCGGGTTATTGTTTCGCTATATTACACACATGGCCCGAGGCAGGAATATTCAAAGCAGTGGTTCTCAACGCGCGGCCCGTGAGAATATTACGGAATAAAATAATGATTAAAAAAGAAGTAGGTAATATATTCGCATAGGTATCCTAAAACTATCGGAATTTTTGGAGAAATTTAAGCATCGTTGATTAGATTAAAGAATAGAATATATTAGAAGTTATTTTGGTTTAAAATTTAAAAAAAATCGCTATTATTTTGACCACTACAAAATATGCGCTTTTTAATTTTTTTTAAAGTTATTTAAATATTGCTTAATAATTATTTTATGTCCCTCAAAGTAGTCCCCATGAAATATAATATACTAATATCAACCTTTTTTACAACCACTTGAAAAAATAAATAAACACACATAACACAAAGTCGTATTTCTTTACTTTCTTTAATATATATCTGACTATGAATATGTCTTTTTTTAAGTTTTGTCCCGATTTCACTCATTTTAAACTGATTTTCTTTAGAGTAATTGTATTTGGCTTTCTTAGGAGAAAAGAAAGAAACACTAAAAAATTGTAATAAAAAATGTTCTAAGGTTTTTATAGCCATTCAGAATTTTCTTATTTGTGTTATTTAGGGTATTTTTTCGTGCTTCTATGACTTTCTGGGCGACGTTTCGGATTCTATTGCAGAGACCATCTAATAGCTAATGTACTGTTATGAATGTTGATGTTGTTTCTTTAATTTATTTATTTATTAACGCTTTTCAGGGCTTTTACAAAAATAAGGTAAAGTGTACATTAAATGAATGAACACTTCAAACAAACTGTCTAGAAATTGATACATAGTGAATGCCCAAGAAAAACAAACAAAAAATATTAATAATATAAATTAGAAAGAAAATACATAGCAATAGCAGAATACAAAAATATAAATATAATTGTGGTTAATAATTGGAATGCAGGGTGCCTCTGTGTTTATGTGTTACTTGGTAATACCGTGTCGGAGACGTATATTGTCATTCACGGATACCTTGAAGTTTGTAATACTCATACATCTCAAACTCGAGATACGAAGACCAGACAGAATAAAAGGCAGGTGGCTACGGTCTTAATATATTCACTCTCTCTCCAATATATCCACCGATAAAGGACTCTAATGTGTCGACCAACTCTAGTAAAACCCTATGCTAACTGCACGCAGGTTAAAAGAAGAGAGAGAGGGAGAGAATGAGAGTTGGCGCTCTCCCTTTTTTATAGCAGTGCCGCCTTGTGCTCCCATTTAGATGGCCTGCCTAAATATATGACAGTGTTTTTATTTTAATAGATACCATTGTTTCAACCAATATTCACCGGGTGTTTATAAATTTCGAGTGCTTCCTCGACAAGACGTGCATGGTGGTCTCTTGGACTTTCCTAGGATCTTTGTATGACGACTGCGATAAATAATGTGGGACAAAAAAAAGCAGAATTTCAAAAATGGTTGACAAACACAAACGAGCATGAAAACTTGGCAATACAGGAAAATAATTGGCTGGCCATTTTATGGATACCGGTCACCTTTTTGCATTTGAATCAAAGATCCTAGGAAAGTCGAAGATCACCATGCACATCTTGTCAAAGATCAAGATCACGTCAATCCTTGATGATGGACCCTGAAATAGGAACCAAAACCTCGGCCAGAAAGGTCGTAGAAACATGGAAAAATACACAAAAAAACACAAACTATAAGACAAACGATAGTATCTTGATGTTTCTAATCAAATTTTGCAACATTATTATGACCAATTATTTCTAAAATTCCAGCTATTTATTATCTACATTTTCTAGTTTGATTTTGTTAAAATTAATTTTATAGATGTTAATATTGCTAAAATAACCCGAAGCAGACTTGCGTAAAGGAGTGCCCTAAATGTTTTTTTGAATTGCTTGTTATCAATTAAAATTCTAAAACATAAACATTTCTAAGCACGGCACAAAGCTGTATATAATCCGTAACTAAGGTCAAGTGTTTTATTACATCTCTGTCTAGCGTGAAGCGCTCTTATAACTTTGTCTATTTCTCACACTGATATCGCTTACTCATCTATGTCAACATATTCTTGAAGTGCCATGAATAAGTAATCGACTTTCAGTTTAGTATCTTTCGCACATTTTGTAAAATTTCGAAATATTTTTAAAGGAATGTAAAATCTGCTGTGAACCTCTGTTTTTGAGCCAACAAAAGCCCAGGAATTCATATTACTTATTCCTGGTATTGTATGGATATACTTTCTTCTACGAAGATGGGCCGGCAGGGAGGAACGGTGCGGAGGTGAGGGTAGCGAAGATAATAATACGACGAAGCAAAGTCAATTAAATATTGAATTCCTTAAAACATTTCACAAAGAAAATGGGCGGAATGCCGAGTCCTATATATAAATATTCCGATGGATATATTTCCCAAGACATGGATTCATAATCTGGTAATGTTCTTCGTGAACAGATAGATGTTTTCTCATTGTGGAAAAAAGTAGAAACATTCGTCAGTCACTCGTAGGGAAAACAGAGCAAATAAGACGTAGAATTGGTGATTTACTTTTTCAAAATTTGAAGATACTGTCACGGGTTGTGGCTTTGGGAGGCAAATGAAAACATTGAAATAAAATAGGCAATTTATTAATCAACACGAATTAAACTTAACGCTATTCTTTGAATTACACTATTTCTAAGCTATTAATCGTCTATGAACATTTTATTATTGCTGGAAACACTTTTTTTAACATTCGTCAAGATATTTCATCTAATTCTCACTTCTAATAGTGGCATTTATTTATTTCGCTGTTTAGATAAGAACTAGCTTGATTATTTCGCTCGATATATATCGCTCCAAAATTCCATGCAAGCACACCGCTGTCGTCCTGCGCGTACATCGCACCGATCGAAATGATCTAATCATCGCATCTCTCCGGTGCGCGGCGCTGTGCTACTTTATAAACGCGATACGCTGTACTTTCGAACCTCCTAGATTATTCTATTCATTTCTAGTATTTGGGAGAAGGTTCCCATTGCTTCTAAGTTGTTATAGGCTTCTATCAAAGTCTGTAGATATTTGTAGACTGTTCTTTAGCCTTCCATAAGGTTCTTCCCAGAGTGACATATTACAAAGGATTCTGAGAGTACGAAATTCCTTCTGCTCACCATTTTGTGACAATACACAAAATAATCGCTTTATAAAAAATCCACAGTTTAGACAAATAAGATCATAATATAAAAGTATGCGGTTATCGGGTTAAATATATATATTTTTTAATTTGTTGTTTTTTTTTAATTTGACATTGACATAGTACGAGCAATTTTCTCCATTATTGGATTAAGTTGTTTGCTACATCTTTAATCGCTGTCGTTCCATCTAAATTTTGGCTTTTGGTCTTGTATAGTTATTGTATATACTTATTATTTTTAACACTCGTCTTGTATAGTTATTGTATATACTTACTATTTTATATGTTATTGTATATATATATATATATATATATATAGTTATTGTATATACTTCTGAGATCCTCCATCATTTCCACATGACCAAGCGATCGAAGTCTTATATTTTTTATAAAATTTGATTTGATTAAAATTCTCATTACATAATGTAAAAAGCTCATTTCTTTTGCTAAAATTCATTTTTTAAAACCGTCTTAAGGATATACCTCAAAAATTTCCATTCTCGAGCATCCAATTCTTTAGATATTACATTTTTTTCATTGTTAGAGATACGTCTGCCAATATTTACTTATTTTTTACTGGATATTTTATTTATTTGACGAGGAATTATCATTCGTAAACCATATCAATAATATAGCAAACAAGGCTATGAAAACACTTGGCTTTGTTCTGCGCTCTTGTAATTCCTTCACAAATATTCAAACGGTCAAACTCCTTTATTGTTCTCTTGTTAGAAGTCAAATCGAATACAACTCATCTATCTGGTGTCCCTATTACAATGCTCATGTTCATACAATAGAAAGAATTCAACATAAATTTTTACGCTACATAAATTTCCGTCTCCATATCCCAATAGAAAATCTTAACTATACAAACTTATTATATTTTACCGGTTTATTGCCACTATCGGACAGGAGAGTTTTATCCGATCTGATTTTATTATATAAAATTGTAAACTCGCATTACCACAGCCCTGAAATTTTGTCCTTAATAATGTTCCATGTACCCAGTCGAACTACTCGAGTGCCGACGCCTTTTTACTGTGACAATACTAGAACAAATGCTCACTACAACTCGCTAGTACCTAGAATACACAGGTTAGGTAACAATTATACAAACATAGCGGACGTGTTTGGTTCTGGCCTGTCACAGTATAGGGGCGCGATACTGAGAGCGCTTCATTCCGCCATAATGTAAATTATATACACTTTCTTTTTTTTGTTTTTCTCTCTGTTTATATTATTTTTGCAAATAACTGTTATATACCTACATATGTAAAAGCCTATTTAGGCGTAAATGAATGAATAAATATAAAAAAAAAAATATAAAGATAATAAGTCTATTAATAGTCATTCTAAGAATGTATACCATTTAGTATATTAATAATAATATTATTAAAAATGAGAAAGGGAATGGATCTTATTAAATCAATGAGAATATTTTACCCAAAAATATTTATAAATAAACCGTATATTTTACGAGATTCAATTGAAATACCTAATTTAAATTCGTAAGAAAGTATCTTGCTACGGCGTGCTACAATTTAGATGTAACCGTAAATAAAATAGCAAACCAAGACGTATAATCTTGATTTCTAGCATGTATCTGAGTAAACAGAATTTTCCCCGAACAACAAAAAAATAAATTTAACGAGATAGAATCTTTTTATTTACTTAACGAATCCTGGCTAGAATCAATCACCTTCAACTTAATTAAAACACGAACAAAAAATGTTAACTCATCACCTTCAACTAGATCGACGGTAACGAGTATCGATGACTTTCAAAGTCGCCCTGGGGGTGAGGGGTAATTCTGATAAATAACCCCGGCCAATCCCCCCGCCGGATTATCGGTACAAAAACATCCCTAATTAAAAATTAATTGCCCGGCCAATCAATGCAAAACACCTTCGCCCCCCTTTCGCCACCCCGACACGGCGGCGTCGTCGGAAAGGTGGTGAAAATTGTAAACAGGAGGAACAATTTTTCTTTGTTTTTTGCAGAGTTACAAAACCCACCCCGCCTCCGCCTCGCGCTGAGTAATTACTGGCTGACAGAAAAACACGGAAAATTATAAAAATATATTTACTCTACATTTCGAGACGGCGAAGGAAATGTACCGTAAACACCTTGTTAAAAAAGAATCAGGTTGGAGAGAAAAATAAAAGCACTTATTGTGTAGGAACAAAGGCAAATTTTTGATAAATAAATATTGGAATGAGCGAATGATATTTTGAGTGTGGACTAAATACCACAGGTACATACGTATACGTACGGGAAGGCGGCAATATGCAAAAATTTAAGAAAAAATATATACTAATTTAGAAGGTTTAATAGAAAATCGAGGCTAAATCCAAGATAATGGTCCCATTGCAATACAACGAAAATGAGTATTTCACTATATTATTGAATGTGATAATAACAAGATGAAAGATAATTTACGTTTAAATAGCAAGTATTAAATAAGATATTACACTTTAAAGTTACGAAAAATGCACTGCATATTTTGACATTTCATAGGCAATATATGAGGTTAGGTTAGCTGATTAGGTTTGGTTAGGGTAGGTTATTATTATTATTATTTATTATTATTATTATTATTTATAAATAGGTTTGGTTTGTTTAATTTAGATAACAATTATTTTAGTTAGATTAAATTAACAGGACGTTAAATTATATAGTGAAATACTGATTTTTATTGTATGAACAACGGGACCATCATATTATTCCAAAATCGAGATGTGTGCTTTCCGAAATCATGTTTCCAAACCACCTTTAAAAGCAAAGACAGCAATATCCTCATAGTGTATCTTTAACCAGTAAACCCCTAAGGACAGGTCACGTGACAAAATGGCCTCCGATGAGAATTGATGTCGATTTTAGAATGAAACATTAAAGCAAAGACAGCAAAATCCAATGGATTATAAATAGCAAATCAGTAACTTTCAGTATTTGGTAACAAATATCCATATTTAAAAGCTAAATGTTTAATTTACAAGTACATAAAATTAACCACTAAATAAATAAAATTGACCACTTCATATTAAATTGACAGTTGATGTGTACTTAGATTGAAAAATCATAGCTAGGATAGCATTATCCAATTATTTCAAATAATACAAGCAAAAATGTCCACCTTTTGGTAACAAACGCAACAATGTCAATATTTAAAAGTGAAATATTTATTATTACATGCACGTAAAAGGGAAACTGAGGTGGCAATTCTTTTTAAACTTTATTCTAAAAAGGTTTTACAGATTCCAGAAAAATTTCCTTGAGTAGTGACAGGTTCTCAGCGAGGTATTGCTGCTTTTGCTTTTATATTGCTATTGTAAAAGTATATTTTATTTGATTTTATTTTTTAACAAACAGACCGTCAACAGGTTAATGACCCTAGTAGATGGTCCTAGAGGGACATTAAAATACAAAGTATGAATGTTTTGTGAACATTTTAATATGATATAATTACACAATACATCTTTTACGATAAATTAATAATAAATAATGTATAAATAATAAATAACAAAATTGAAAAATTGAGAATAATATTCGGACTAACGCAAATCACTAAATACAATTTTAGGAATAAGTTCCGTACAGTCGTCAATTTTTTGTGGAATACTGTTATTTTGTACCGTATAAATAAAATATAATGAAAAATAATAGAATTTAGCCTCTGAAATAAGGATATAGACCGAGTCGAATAATTTTGAATACATTTACAGGTATTTTATTAAAATTCAACATCGCACCTCGCGGTCAACGACTTACGTAACATTCGCATCCAGACCAACATCTTGAAGGCATCTAACATATTTTTTTAATTTTTCTCAATATCCATCTTCCTGCATTTCATACAGTTTGGAGAGTACTAAAGATTTCAGCATTTTTAGCATTTTTATCATGCATGCATTAGCATGCATTAGCAGCATGCATAGTAGCAAATTTAGGTTCATTCTACAATAGAACGGACCGATTTATCCATATATCTCTATATCAAATTGGTCATTCGTTCATTCCAATTCGTCTTCCACTTCACATCCTCCATGTTTTGAAATGAGAGATTCTTATACCCGTCAACCTGTCAACCTCCTTGACCTTTTTATATCTCCATGGTGAATTTTAATTTCTAATTTCATTTCTAATTTAAAAATTTCTAATTTAATTTCTAATTTAAAAAAAAAAATAAAAAAAAATAAAATAAACTACCATTTCTGGATGTAGAAGTGAAAAGGAACACAGATGGTAGTCTCGGGCACAGGGTCTACAGGAAACCGACCCATACGAACCGCTACTTGCATGCAGATTCCCACCACCACCCAGCGCAGAAGAGAGGTCTAATTAATACCTTAGCTACGAGAGCTAAACGAATATGCCAAGAAGAACATCTGCAGGAGGAGATTCGTACACTGAGCGACGCGCTAGAAAGCAATGGATACCAAAGACGGCAGATACGGCACATCATAAGAGCCAAATCTAACAGCTCCGAGAAAAACACAGAAGCTGAGATCAAAGGGATTGCTTTCTTGCCTTATATCCATAATGTAACAGACAGGATTGCCAAAGCGCTCAAGAAACAGAATATTAAGACAGTGTTCGGCACAAACAACAAGGTTAAGGACCTCTTAAGACCAGCGAAGGATCGGGATCCCCTTGAGACCGACGGTGTTTATAGGCTCGATTGTCAAAATTGCGACAAAGTGTATGTGGGACAAACAGCACGCACGATTTCAAAGAGGGTTGATGAGCATAAAAGAGCATGCAAACTCGGTCACCCGGAAAAATCGGCATTGGCTGAGCACTTTCTAGATACGGGCCACCATTTTTCATTTGAGCCAAAAATCTTAGGAAAGCCCAAAAGTCACCACACGCGCCTGGTCAAAGAAGCAATTGAAATATACAAGCACCCGGTAAACATTAATAGGGATGACGGTCTTAAGTTAAGAACATCGTGGTATCCGGCGCTGCAGGATAAATCAAATAGACGATCCGCACAGTCCGACATCCGTTAGTAGATATATAAAACACTACAAGAAGACACACACCTTGCTTTCGACACGGTACTGCAATCCAGTATTTAACATAACACAAACTTGGAGACACCCTGACTTCGGTACGGTATTGCAAGGTAATACTTAACCTACACTTCAACACTCACTCATCACATCAGCCCTGATGATGGACCCTGCAATGGGATCCGAAACGTTGGCCAGAGAGGTCACACACACACGGCAGAATATCCCAGAAAACTATACACAGAAGATTCTGAACGGCCGTGAAAACCTAAGGACATTTTTAGTTAGTATGATATATGCTCTTCAAAAACAGATGTTATGTCACTCGAAAAGTAAATTTTTAAAAATTTATTCAGCAGTTTCAAATGTTTACCTATTTAAGAACCATACCATTTATCATATCAGTTATTGTAAGAGTTTCAAGTCGATCAACGGTGAAGACTTTCATTTTGTTTTTATTTATGTACATTTCTCATTTATTACCCCTCAGATATTGGTCAGATATTATTTAATCCAATAACACGGAATGCACAGAGTAAGGGAGGCGGATGGCCGGGTTGCATGCGCATTGAGTTAACCCACTAAGCACTAAGTAAACTTGTAGCGCGATTATCCTTGCCGTGACGTGATCCGCCGTGACGCGACATGACGCGACTCGGAGGGCTAACATCCCCCGCGTGGACACGGATCTGTCTGACGACATTCGTTAGCGGCACCCTTTGTCTTACCGATCGCTGCAATGTAAATTGATGGCTAAAAATCGAAAAAGTGACGCAAAAAGATGCAACTTGTTGCGAAATTTACGTGGTGATATAAATTTAATGTATTCTACGTCATTTTCATCCCCTTATAGATTTAGAAGCTCAAAGTCTTATCAGGGGTATCCACTTACCCCAGTCTTACGTCGCTTCAGCACTTTCCGTCCAATCAAGACTCATCTTTTTTACTATTTTTTTAATAGTCCATATTTACATTGGTTAATATTGAATACAAAATTTTACATTTCTTGCTGGAATTGTTACTCAACGAGCCGTGGGGCAGGTTACTGAGTGTCAGTGTAATTTTGTAGCAGTGTAACAGTTGTTGCTTACTGTATGGACTAAGATGAAAATAAATAGTCATTAATAAGCGTACGTGCATATTTCTCATTTACTAGCTCACAGACACCGCAAGCAGTTTGCGATATTGGAGAATATATGTATGCAGTAGCATATATATTATATATATGAACAAACACAAGAACATAATCATTTCGCAATCAGATACTCATATTTATTTATATATTTTTTTATTTATTTAAAAAATTACAGAGACCTGAAAGGTCTCTGTAATTGTTTGTCTGCTCATTGACTTCATAGCTGTAGCTAGATATCTCCACCCCAAGGTTCTAAAATTTCATAATCTGTTCTATGGGTTTATTGTCTATGACCAGTTTACATCTTCGAGGTTGTCTAGATATTGTAAGACACTTAGCTTTTTCGACTGAAATGATCATGTTGTGGTTCCTGCATGCAAGATGGAGCCTGTAAAGCATTCTCTGTAAGTAATATAAATAAATTTTTATTAAGTCGTATGAATAAATATTTATAAATAAATATTAAAAAATAAGGTAAAATGAAGTCAGGTAATCGCTAGAAAGTGGTCTTCCATAATACATCAAAAGCAATACAAACCTGATCAGACTCTCGTATTCTTAATATAATTTTAATATGTGTTTAATTCACAATGTATCGATAAAGCTTGAGCTTTAATAAATCTAAAATTGCGCTTAAAGAAGCCAGATAATAAAATGATCCCGAGTATTTCTTTCATTCAATTATATTAAAAATAATTGTACCTACCTAAAGATTTTTCTATACATGAAAATCGTATTTCTGTCAAAATTATCATTCGCCGAATTTGTTCGAACCGATCGCGATCCCGTCAATTCTGAAAGGAAGCAGTAAGGAGGGATGTAAATTGGAAGGACAAGTCAATAGGGGTACCGTTAGGGATAAGATTAGTTCGGGTAAGGTGTAGTGGACGTAGTTTAACCCGAAAAGCCTACCTCATGTCTCTGAGGTATTGGAAATTCATGTCGGGGAAATTAACACCTCATCGGGGTGCTACGGATTGACACTGCAGAAGCAATTTAAGATGTTTACTTAACCAACACAGTTTCGTATCGTAGACTTGTAGAACACAACAATTATGCATATTGATAAGTATAGCTTTTTTCCAAGAAAGTTTTAAAACTAACTAATCAACTAACCACCATGCTGTTTCCCCGCAGGGGTAAAAAGAGAGGATAGAACGCCATATTCTTCTATCTCGGCACACCTTATGCTTCAGCTACATTCATACATATTCTCATGTAAGTCACTGAATACATTTATTTATCACAGAGCCTTCGCATAACATACTTTACTTCGACGACAACATTCCTCGAGAAGCACAGCCCAATACTAATTAGATTCTGTTATTTGGTGAACTTCATTGCTTCTTTTGGTTCTACTGCGCATGTACTAGGTGAAACATAATAATTAGTATCCATTTTTTTACATTTTAAAATGCGCGCTAAAAGTACAACAAGATAATGTATTTGCTTTTATATGTTACATTTATTATTTTATTTTATAGAAGGCCTTCAAAATCGAATGCCAAATAGACAAAAGTGAGCACTTTTGACACTTCCTTCTCTCCTTGATTTCGAATGATAAATTTTTCGAGTCAAGACCGGATAGTTTTTATTGCAGAGGCATCGAATACTTGGAAGGAAGTTTTAAATAATAAAGAAGAATATTTAAAAAAATATTGATTGTATTATTTGTATAAATCTACTTATATTATTTGATTAATTACACCTACATGTTTCGGAAATACCTTTCCATCGTCAAGATGTTATTTGTGTCAAAATATCAAAATGAATAACGTCTTTTGTTTTACTAAATTATTTGAAAATTTATTTTTAAATATTATTGCTGAAGTTCTTGATTACTCGCAATTATTGGAAATTTTTTTTTAGAATTGGGTTAGTAGTTAAATTTAATTGATTATTAATAATATTTTGTTAACTATTGCTTGCTTTACTAATTTCAAATGATTCTCAATTATTAAATTTCAGACCAAAATTATTTATGTGTAAATTAGAAAGTCCTATTTTTTTATCAAAACCGTGATCATTTTCTAATAACGATGGAAAGGTATTTCTGAAGCGTGTAGGTATAATTAATCAAATAATATGTTGATTTATACAAATAATACAATCAATATTTTTAAACACGTCAATCTACAATGTTGCTGAATCAATTGAAAAAAAAATAAGAAGAAAATTGAATGATCTTCATCTGGAAAAAAGAAAACGGACACAACTTATTATGTTAACACCGAATATTTTTTCTATTATATCTAGTAAGGAGACCAAGAGCAAGTAATACATAATTTTCACAAATTTCTGGCAACAAAGAGGTAGATACACTCGCCTATTATTATTTCTTTGTGTACCTACAGAGGCTGAAACGAACAGTCTGAAATGTAGTTGGCTTGTCCCAGGGGGAGTGCGGCTCGGCCTAACCAAAGGTATTCAACACCTCCCGTGTCAGACACCGCTTGATGAGTTTATACGGAGAAGAAAGTTGAGAAGTTTAGCAGAGGAATATACTAGTTAGGGAATAACATAAGCTGCTAATCTTGACAGTGAAATGAAATGTCACTGAGTAATTATAAACTTGTGTAAATCATAGCCTTAACATAAATTAAGAATGAACGCGAAGATCTTTTAAATTTTTTTTTAAATTAATCTGAATAGTATTATCTCGGTATCGCCTTTGATGCTAGAGACTGACATTTTCAACTCAATTAAATGAATAAGTTGCAAGTGTCACAAGGTATATTAGGCCTAATAATAAATCTATCAAAAAAAAGTTTTCATAAGAAACACGATTGACAACACATTTTTTGTGTTTACCTGTCATATGACATTTTTTTCAA
Organism: Agrypnia vestita; assembly: GCA_016648135.1. Taxonomy (NCBI): domain Eukaryota; kingdom Metazoa; phylum Arthropoda; class Insecta; order Trichoptera; family Phryganeidae; genus Agrypnia; species Agrypnia vestita. Next base: position 32,639 of record JADDOH010000411.1, read on the forward strand.
CATATTTTATTATTTTCAACGTCTTTCTTTTTTTAATATATCTATTTTTAAAAATTATTTTAATTTTAATGTGAATTTTTTGGTTGGGGACTTGATATAACCATTGCCTGTATTAAATGTACGTATAATCAATATCTCAATTTAGAAATCAACATTAAAATTGAAACAATTCTTAAAAAATAAATAACACTCAAAACAGATAATTAAATAATGTTATATGACAGGTACACACAAAAACAGGCTAAAATATAATTGCTCCTATTTTTTAATGTTTAGTTTGATTTTAATTATGAGGAAGGAGCGTTGATTGGGAAACGGATTGCTGTTACCGAAAATACAACGGTGTAAGTGAATCTCGTGCGTTTAATAGAATTAATTATTATTTTATTGATTCTCTTTCTTTGAAACTCCATTTATCAAAGTGATAATATGTTACTTTTTAATATTTTCTTAACTGCAACCGGTCAAAAATATCGGCATCTTTACAGGCCGGTTCCTAAAAAATAAGTATTAACTTATTTATAACCGATACCAATAAAATAGTAATAACGACTTTCATCATTTTATATTTCCCCTGCTGGCAGTTAATAAGGTACAATTTTAAGCCCTGTTGATTATGCCGGGCGAAACACGAAGAAATCTTTGCTAAGCCCTAGTATATATTTAAAATATCTTTCTGATGGTCCACGGAGGGGCGGCGGTAGCAGCATACTTTAGGAGGCCGGCTAGGGTTTGTTGGGCTGGGGTTCAAGCTCCATCTCCGGCCGTTAAATTTGTTTTTTTTTAGCCGTGAACTCGAACGAAATTACGGATGTTACACGAAGTTACGGACGAACAGATAGACAGACAGATGGACGGACAGACAACGAAAAGGTTATGTGTGATACCTAAAAAATCACAAAATTTTTTTTTACAAAAAAAATTTTTTTTCCAAAAAATGTTCACTTTACCACACGCGTAAGACGTAGATTTCCTGAACCTCCTTGGAACATTGGCATTAGCAAAAAACCTCGTCCGCGAAGGCGCCCGGATGGCGATCATGGGCGTGCCCTCCCTCCCCTCCTCACCTCTCCCCGCCGCGCCGTCCGCCCTAATCGACGATGTAATCCATCACACGGCACAGGTCTCTCCTGCAAGGGCGGCCGCCGGGAGCGGGGATGATTAGTGAGGGGTGGAGGGCGGGTTGTTGCCTCAGCGAAATGTTTCGGTGACATGTTTTTTCTTCTAATAACATGAGATGAACAACACACTTTGTTAGGGAATACGAAACGCATTTTGTTAGAAAATGTAATAAGGATGCTCATTCATCTAAGTTTTCCAGAAAATTTCTTCTTTTGTCTTGATGACACGATGAAGATTTTAGTGATATATAGGTTTATAATATTAATTTAAAACAAATAATTTTTCTAAAATTTTCTTGTAAAACTTCGTGAAAGATCATTTTAAATTATATTTAAAAATAATAATAATATTTTTTGCTTTCACCAAATGTTATTTATAATCATTATAAAGTTTTTAATGTTGACGCATCACTGTTACTTGACAATTAGTGAAAGTTCACAATGATGTTATCTATACTATATATAATAATTAAAGTTTGTAAGTTTGGATGTAGGAATTATATCCGAAACTACTTGATTTCAATTTTTTTTTCACAAATATTTAGAATGAACTTTCAGGGTGGACATAGGCTATATATTATCCCGTTTAAATAAAGAGGCTTTTTTTCGTGACCTATTTTACAACTAAAGTCGACGAAAAATTGATCGAGCGATACGTTTTTTACGAACGCTGTCTTAACGGAAAGAGATATTTAAATACTTTGCCCAAAGAAGTTGTAGAAATTAAAACGTTCTATAAAAAAGTGATGAACGACATATATCTATATGTTAAGGTTAATACACAAATTGATAAATATGACTAAAAGTTACTAACAATCTACGCGCGCGAAGCCGCACTAGTAATTTTTTATACAAATCTACAACGATTGACCGATTTGACAAATTTTTTGACATTGAAAAACAATGATACTTTTGTGTTCCCAGATATTTATTTTTAGCTAAATCCTACCCGGGCAACGCCGGGTACGAGCAGCTAGTTATTTATAAATATAATTACAAACAATTCTCATAAAACACATTTTAAACAATAATGTTTTGCAATTCAACGGGCCACGAGAACTAATTACAGTAAAAATGACATGGAATAATGTGACCTCACCAGGAATCGAATCCGGAACCGGAAGAAGACAGCTTCATGGCCACTGGAATACGAGAACCGTAAATAAAAATTCCTCGGGTTCGGGTCCACTTCCCGACAGACGTTTCCCGACCACCATTTACACTACAGCTATTTGCTCCTACTTCCGAAAGCCAAATTTTTGACTGAAAATCATTTTATGTTTAAGATTTGTATTTGCGTATTTTGGCGATAATATGAATTAATTCTTCTCTTATCAAAAACCTTTACCTAAATAATTTAAAACTGTATTTTAAAATATTTTCCTGTGGGTGGGTTACATAAGGTTATTTAATTTCATAATATTATTTGAAATTATTTTGAAAATCCTCATGTTATTATTGTTTAAAAAAAGTAATTCAAAATAAATAACATAAAACGCCTTTCTTTTATTCATAAATAACGAAATTTTATGGGTTTAGTTTTCTGGGATACTCTGCCGAGTCTCTACATTTCTGGCCTTTTTTATAATTTAAATTTAAAATTGCAAGATGGTTAAAATAAGTAAGAAATTTATTAATATTGGAAATATTAAAAGGAATAGAGATGGCAAGAACAATAGTAATTAATCGGTGTACAATGGCTACCTATTGTGGAAGATTGATTGAAATCACATTTCATCCCAAGTCGTGGATTGTTCTTGTGAAATGAAAGTTGCACTGCAATACGTCCACCAGGGACACATAAACCGAGGGACAATAGTTTGAAAATAATCACTGCAATTGCACAATCAAATAGCCATTACACTAAAACCATAAACGAAGATATTACCCGTTGTCACTCATAAACCAAACACGGACAACTTTCGAGTCGTGAAAGTTATGGCATAGCATAACTTTCAGTGCATGCACTTGGTACGAATAAATAACTATTAAAATATCTGTACTGAACAAAGGTACGCGGAAAGCACATCCTGTTGCTCTTCCCTAGGTACCTTTATTAAGTGATTGTATAATTGTATATCTGTCTTAATGAGGCATCATCCTAATTTCTAAAGCCCGGTATAGATCCCAACTAAACATTAAATTAAAAATATTTTGAATTTATACTTGTTTTGGCGCGATTGGCGTGCGCAGCATGTAGCGAATATGCGAGACCACGAAATGCGCTTGCATCCATTAAACTGTTATTTGTTGTAAATGTATTGTCGACCATCTTTAATCGAGTACCACTCATAAAAATGCTCAATTAAAAAGTTGACGAACGTTTGGCTATTGCATTGATAATTAGAACTGTTTATTGAATTACGATTTTAGGTGTGTACCTAATCTAAATACTAAAAAGTGGCTTCTCATACATATTTCTGTATTGCATGTTTTTATCGATATTTTTTAAGAAAGTATTTGTACGATTAAAGGTGATATCCGAGAAATTCTTTATTGCGAAAACGACGTAATTGTCAGAAATTCGTTTTTAAAACAAGAAACATATTCATTCATTGGACATTCAATTCGGTTGTCAAAATTATATAGTATCGAAACTTTTGAACACGGAACCATTTAAGGCCAAAAATCGATAAAACACGAAAGTTGGTAGGCACACGTGCAAAATCCACACGTTTTTTGAGAAGGAACAACGTCTCAATAATTCTGTTTTCACGAAAGATCTAGTTTGCTCCAATTATTTTAAATATTCGAGCCTTTTCATGATACTCAATAAAATAATTGACAATGATCAGTGTAGATTTTTACAATTAAATATTTTGAACGTCATTAATACATAATTTTGTCCTTATTAAAGTTAATTTTTAATTATTCATAATTGTGAATAACTTAACATTTGTTTACGTTTTGAAGCTTTCTGAATGATTGAATTCATTAATTTCAAACCTGTCAAATTTAAAACGTCAAAATCGGCGGCATTATAATGTTATACAGTAACTGTCAAGATACAGAAATAGCAATATTCAGAATACGGCCGATTATTTTTTTAAAGATTTTATTATTTTATGTTTGGAAAAACGTCGTTTAATTGTAGCAATACTGCACAAAAATCAGTATAATTTTCGTATGTTGGGTCACGTGATTATGAGTTACAATTTCTTTTATAATTTTATTTACAATTTACGTATCACTACAACGTATGCAAATCTTATGTTTTAATACAACGGTAAAATATTTGAGTTAGTTAGTCCTTTCACGCAATCTTCCAGGAACAAAAAAGTAATATAACAAAACAAAGGAATAATTTGTAGATAACATAAAAAGAAAGCAATAAAACAAACCTTTCCGTAGTCCTCGAATTTATTTGGCGAAGGAAAGGATCTGTGAAACACAAAGAAAACACACTAACGGCCGATTTAGCCTGAGTGGAAGACAAAAGAGCCCTTTTAATCCAGGCAGCATTCCATCACAGGCTTTGATTGCCCCACGACCCTTCGCCACAGGTAGGGGTTGACACAGCCGCAGAAATGCGCCAAATTGCCTCCATAAATCGGAAATCACTTTGCGGAAACCCCCCTCCGACCTTCGTCTCTCCATCCGGAACCGGAAGTGAAGTAGTCGCGACGAGGAAAGGTGGGCGTCTGAACGATGTTTGCACTGTTAACATCTTGTTCCGTGGTGAATGTACTGAACGGAGGTGAACGGTAAAGGTAAAGCTTATCCATGAAAGTATAGTCAAACACTACACGTGTACATTCGGTACGATAATGTCCGATAATGAATTTTAAATTTACAGATAAAAATGGAAACAGAATTTCGCTGACTACTTTTAAGAAAGAAATTTCCCGAAACAAATTTAGATATTTATTCAAAGCGAGTCTCAAAATAAGCTTATATTTTTTTTATTAAAAAAGAGATGTGAACACGGAATACGTGTCGCGTTAATGTTCTTACTATTTTTAAATTAAGCTAAACGCTTGTGCTATGAAAATATGACTAATTTGTTGGTGTCCTTGAATGGGACTCAAACCAGTGACCATTGGAACACCATGTGAGAGTCACGACCACTACATAAACAAGTTCCTTAAAAATACTTTTTGAAATCTTTTTCTTTTTGAAAAATATGGAAAAAATAATTATTAAAAAATAGAGATTCGTACACGCAATACATGTCGCATCAATATTCCTTCTGTTTTCAGATGCCTCGTTTTGTATTATTTTCTATTTTCAGTTGCTCTAAATGAGACTCGAACCCATAACCACAAACAAGCACGTCAATATGGCGTCTTACTTTTGACAGTTAATTGTATGTTTTTATCATCGTTATTTCCATAGCAAGAAATCTGCATATTATTTCGTTATGATTATAATGGCGTTGATCAATCAATTTCAGACAAAATAATGTGTGTAAATATAAAAACATTTAAGTACACCGTTTGAGAGTTTAGATGCTTCTGAGTTTGAACACGTTTGTTGATATTATGATATGATATAATTAAGATTAACTTAGATCATTTATGCAAACGCTGTAATTTCTATGCAACATACATTCTTATCATTATTTAATTGCTTCAAATCATATTCCACCTACATCAAATCTTATTGATAGTTTGTTAAAATTTTGATTTTAAATCAGGTCTAATCTACAATATAGACTTTTCACCTTAACGAAATATCTCGTATAGTGTCTTTTATAATACCGTCTCTTCACATGAACGACATAATTTTTAGAAATTATTTTACTAGCCGAAATACTTGTTAAAAAAAAAAGAAAAAACTTCTCTTTTAGTACCTATTATGTATGAATAACAATTAATTGCTAATTTCATCGTGAAATCTTTATTAAAGAAAATATTTAAAAAAAAAGTTAAATAAAATATTAATTATCCCATATTTCTCCCTTATTTTACCGGAACAAAAGAAAAATTGATGCGGGATATCAATTTATTTTCCGGGGTGGTTTGATTTTCTATCTGGAGTCACGCAGCCGTCTGCTTCCGCCCATAAAATAGGTAAATGGGGGTAGCCTGTTGCACGGGGTAGATTTGAACGCGCGTCACGTCAAATGATTGAACCATCATTCAGGAGACATGTATGTACGTTTGGAGGATAGGTATTCTAATGTCACAAACTTTCCCAACATCGGTTAAGTGAATTCTCGGTTTAGATTAAATTCTTTCAAATATTTTCGAAACATAAAACATGCTATAAATCTACTAAAACATTTTAGACGACACATTTAAAAACGTTGCATTATTTTATTAATATTTTTAATCGTATATTACAAGCTACTACCGTCATTAATATTGGCTCCTGATGAAATTGTTTAGTAAATTTTTAATTAATTTATTTATATGCGTTAGATTTTTAATCTGTCATATTAAATTGAATAATTTTATATCAATAATTAATCAATTAAATAATTTACCACTGAGCCATTCATTGCAGGGGTAAAACAGCAACTCGATAACTATTGTTATGTTATGTATTAATAATTATAGTGTTATTTATTTTATACGTAAGAAAACATATTTAAAAATTTAAAACCTTTAAACATTTGGGAACGTTTGTTAGGCCGAGATACCAGGGCACGATAAAAGCAAGAAGGTATGGAAGACAAATGAAGAGATGCCAACGCGCCTTAGAGCGGCGCCAGCGAGACGCCTAATGCCTCTGCGACACTCAGGTATGGAGGAATCTCGTATTAAAAATCTTCCACCGATATAGTACGCTGTTTGGTACGTGTACGGCTAAACGATAAGCTCTGCCATGGTATGCTTCCCTGGTAGATTTAAAAGGAAATTGTTTTACCGTCTTATAATTTTTTATTTATCAGATCAATTTAGGTTAGTTGGGATACTCTGCATTTTTTGAGGATAAATACCGGAAACTACTTGATGATGGTTCTACAAATGAATGTATTATAATTATGTCACCTCTAATTAATACACCTATCGATTTAATTGAAATTAATTAATACATAAAACATTTTCTTCATAAGTTTTCAACATATTTCATCGTCAATGCAATATTTTTACCTACATGCACTATAGTATTTGTAAGTGGTAAGGCTACGGTAGCATGTGATGATTTGATGACCATATTTTTACTATAATTTATTTATTTCAAACCTATATTCTGTCATAAAATTGTTAATCCTCCGTACAATTTAAACTAAATGAAATATAAAAATGTCTATTTTTATACAAAAAAACCTATTCATATTTTTTTAATTCAATAATAAATCGAACGTAATACACGTAAAAATGCAAACAAAAGACCAAGAGGAATAGAAATGTTGCAGCTATTTTTTTTCGAATGAGCATTTGAGGATTCTGCTTATAATAAGCCCGTATAAAAGTTGTAACTTCTGAAGATTAACAACCCTCATATTAGTATTTTGATCGCAAAATCATGATATGACGAAAAATACAAATAAAAACATCCAATGCTGATGGAAGATTTTGAATTGGGGTGCACTATTTGTCATCAGAATCATCCAGTCAATAACTTTCCGGATTAGAGATGTGACCTGCTAATTTTTTTTTGTACTCTCATTTTTCTTTTCCTTAAAATACGTTCCTCAATGTTCTGAAATGTGATTAAGTGATTATTGGGAACCACTATCTGTCGGATAATGCTTGTAACAAACTTGATTTTTCCAGAACTTATTGTATTCTTCATAATTTTATTTAATTTATTTTAATTTTGAATAAATAAATAAATAGTGTCAATCGATATATTTATTTAACCATATAAATATATATATTTTATATATGTGGGGTATAAAAGCAATTAAATGTTTTGAATGCAGTTACTGAGGATTACTAATTTAAAATGAATAAATTCTAGTTTTTATGTTTCTAAGTTTCTAAGTTTCTAAGTTTAAGGTTCTAGTTTCCCTTCCAAAATCACGTTCTGCATAAATTTATAGGTTAATGACAAATGATCATACATCATAATATATGTGATTCGTTGCGTGTCATTATTTTGATGCTTTTAGCAAAATTCTCTCAGAAACTTGTGCAAGGGGTACAGGAAACAGCATGGAGTACTCTTTTTACTTTTTATGATTTCCAAAGATCCTGTTCATGGCACCATATGGCTGCTCAGCGGTCATAATTAGAAATGTTGCTGGTGAAGTATGTTCATTTTATGAAAGCCACTTGCATTAGTGTGAGTAACAATGCAAGTTTACAAAAACTCGTAGGTAACAGTATTTTTTCGAGTAAAACGCAAAAAATAAATGAAAATATTATTTTATTTTCGAAACCTAAAATAAGCATAGGTAGGGTCCGTTCACTTTATGAAAGGCACTTGCATTAGTGTGAATGATATCTCCTGTAACACGTAAATTGTGTAGTCGTATTCTTAAGCTAAAGCTTAAGGTAAGCTACTCCATTGTCCACTTCAATATCACACTGGCAGTCACGCGAAGCGGTCGTTTCTTTGTTTGATATTTTTTTTATTTAAAGATACGGTGACTGCAAGATCACGATACGGTGATCACAGACTTTAAGTAATTTAATATAAATTTAGATGAGGATTCGGACTCGATACAGACGACAATAGTTTATTAGTTGATTAAAATTAATTACAAGATTTTGAAACAATTTACCCACAATTATACCTTTTCATATACTATTCATTTTAAACTAGCTATAACCCATCAAAAATGACGTAGGTAATTTTATTATATATTTAGACCGCCAGTAAGAGAACAGCACTATCTAGAGTAGCGTCTTGATAACGTTAGTGATGGATATTAATAAAAAAAGAATTATGTTATTTTTCTTCTTATACCTCATTATTAATTATATCATATTGTTATTTGATCTTTCTGTTAGCGTTGGTGACGGACATTGTTACGTAGATAATTATATATTTTGATTAACGAATAATACCAATGCTATATGCAATATAATAGGTAATGGATTCACTTATTAGATTTAATTTTCAATAAATAAGAATATATAAAAAATCCAAATATTGAAAAAAATCTAGTTTAGAGCATTTTAATTGATTAAATATTACATATTAATTATAGAGCAAATTAAATGTTTTAATTTTATTTAATAATAATTTTGAAATCATATTAATTTTTAAACAGAATGAGTTTTTTATAATACATACCTTTGATTATTTTAAGTTTAGAAAATAAAATAATATTTATATTCATTTTACGTCTGTCATTAACTGAAAAAAATAATGTTACGAGTTTTTGTAAACGCACTGTTACTCACAATAATGCAAGTGGATTTTATAAAGTGAACGGACCCTACAAATGAATTCTTTTGTATTAACATTTTTATATATTCCCGTATTCCATTAGAAATATAATAATATGCCTGTTAATTAAATAAGATTTTTTTTTACATTAAGTATTTTGTTAACAATATTTTTTTATATATTTACTCCTGAAACAAACTCAAACACATTATCAATTAATTGTGGTGTCTTTACGCAATAATTATAGTATATTAACATTTAAAAAAAATATTGATTGCATTATTTGCTTGCATCTACTTCAGGGTGTTTTATATAAAATATTTTACATAAAACTCCCTGACGTTGGAAAGGTTTTTCCGAAACATGTAGGTGGAATTAATCAAATAATATAAGTAGATACAATTATAGTATACCTAATCAATTCTTATTTAAGCCTATACAATGCAATTATTATTCATTACTTTTATCTTAACTCCGAGTCGTATTAGTAAGTACTTATAACTCGGAGATCGTATGCTATTAGACATTTCACTAGCACGTTTGCGAGGGCATTAGTTTTTTATTCGGCACTTAACAACCGACAATATAGTCCCGCGGGCCGATAGCTCGGAACCCCTGGGGGTGATGCCCAATTTGTGGACAATTTGTATTCAGGAGGGAGGACGTCTTTATGTTGAGGACTTTGGGGAGGTGTATTTAAAATTGCAATACCTTCAAAGTTCAGGTGCCCTAAACTCAAAGGTATTTAATATATACGAAATAAAAATTGTAAGTAATGTGTTCTGCAGTGTGTGACGGCCCTCGTAGTCCAGTAGGCATGACACTGCATTATAATACCAGGGGTTTCGGGTTCAATTCCCAGTTAAGTCACACATAATATATTTGTGCAATTTTTTTAAGGGATAACATCTCCCCAAGGCTTTCAAAATATATAGGTACATTTTTTTTAAAAAAAATTTTATTTGCACATATAAAATTAATTTGATTATTCCAAAGGTTTTTCTGTGACGCGCGCAGCTGGTGGATATTATCATGTCGCCAGGGTTTGAGTAAAATGAGAAAGTTAATTATTTTCTTATTACGTGATGTAGTGATCTTATGATAAGAGATCTCCAAATTCACTAACTGAGAAACTAAAAAATAATAATTCATTCATTAGCTTACATATAACTCAAATAAACCCTTGTAAAGAATTCTTTATTCAATTTTTGACAGTTTTTTATTACTCTTGCACGGAAATACATAAGAATACATATGAAATACATGAAATAACAACTGAAAAATACAAAAAAATTCAAGTAGAAACAAGGTAAAGCACATAGATTAAAAGTGTGTGATGAAAGCGTATGCCAGTGCTGGTCCAATGTTGGCCATACCCAAATAAAATAACAATGTGTGAGAATGAGAATTAATTCGAATTGAATTGAAGGTCTAATGATAGTTCAACTTTGTGCAAAAAATAAGTTAGAAATATTTTTAAAAAAATGCAAATTTTGATATTACCTATCTCCATAACTATTGATATTAGGTCATGGTTGCTTGAACATTTTCGACTCATTATCATGGTTGGAATCCACCTGAAAAGTTTTTGCTACTAGCAAAGAGACACTCTGTCTAAGTAGGTCACCGAAACTGTTGTTATTTAAATATATACTATGTTACACTACTTTAAAATCGAAATGATATATATGTCATAATTGAAGCAAATTTCCTTAAAATGCGTCTAGGGTTCCGTTTCCATTTTCTTTATAAAATGAATTGATCTCATCACAAAACATCTGACACGTACCCATCAGCGATCACACTTCCTTCCCAGGTTGGTTCGTCTTCATCAAGCCCGGGGTTGCAGGGTGCAATCAAGTTTGATATGGTAATAATAATGGAGAGAGGGAGTTGTTCAGACGTCGCGGAATCTGCGAGACGTGTCGGAATTATATTATTATTGGGCTTCCTGTTGGGTGGTGGGGTGGGTGGTGGGCGGCTCGCCCCCCCGTGGAGGGGTTGGAAATGATTTGTCTGATGTGCATCTGAATAATTACATCTTGAAGATCATGACTTTGTTTTGAAGCGAATGATATCCTGCGAACTTTCCTTGACTAGGCGTGGCTCAGAATTATTGAACTCGCTCATTTATTCTTAACTCGGTTCAAAAAACCTACAGGTAGCAATATTTTTATAAATATTAAAATTCTTGTATTAAAATAGAAAGGTAGTGGAAAACATTGAACCACCAATCTTAATTTTCATATTACTGGTGTTTTACTTTCTAATGCATATTTCTTTGTCGCTATAGTTGTTTTCATCGATCCCTTTTCTATGTCGAACATTTTACTTCTTGGTATTTTATACAAGCTTCTTCGTGCATTTGGCTCATGAATGTTTCCCTCGGCTATCGTCTTCTTCTTTTTTCTCCCGTCTTCCTTTCTGTTTGAGTACTTACATTTATTTTGCGCAAAAGGACATAACCCAAACATTTATCGACTCTATTCACTATCATCCTTGAGATAAATAATTTCTTTTTAAATGTCATTATTTCCCTTTCGTCCGAAGATTTTTCTTCATTTTCTTCCAGCGCCACATTTCGACGGCTTTCAGTCTCTTTTCATCTCATTTAAAACTATATTTCCATATTTATGGCTTTATAAGTTATTTCTTTATACTTACTTCTGATGACTGTATAACTCTTGTAGAGCTCTAGTCTCCGAGATGATGCCTTTTCACTTCTTCCGATCAAACCCACCTTCCCACCCAGCTTCTTTTTACATGCTTTTAATTAACACTCTGTATCTGTTTGTTTGTTGTTGTGGCGGAATCTTATAATTGATTTTTCACCAACTTCTGACTAGCTAGAGCTCTGAAATTTTCAGCATTCATGTAAGGTGTATAATTATACATACGAGATTTGATCATTATTTTAAAGTTAATAATTTTTCATTACGACTGAACATTAAAAATGCCTACTGTTCGATCTATATGAACAGGACCAGTGTCACTGAACACAACCCCTTCCTTCACCTTTTCATAGTGCACGCTCTACTAAAATCTTTTATCTATGACTTTTACAATTCAACTTTGAACTGTCTTGTTGGCTTGACGTGTTTGTTCTGAGTTTTGTGTGCCCACTTTTAGGTGATCGTAAAGCCTTCGGATAAGGATCAAGATTTCCAAATACTGCCCTTCTGATAAGGGAGAAAACCAGCGTTGTTCTTTCGACCTGGACCAAAAGGACAAAGGTAAGAGCGTGCTTTCCTTCTGATCTTTATTTCCTTCCAGAATCCTTCTTCCCACATCGTAACTTATCCATTTCATAGTCCGTGTTCAAACACCTACGTTGCTCCAAGATTCATCAATATTAACATGAAAAAATGTTCCGATTTTAATTTTTTTTTAATTTCAGTCGGATGATTCACCTTTGAGATTAGACGTTGGAACAAAATGTCTTATTGTTATGTTGGATGTATGTTATCTCAGAATAAAATTGATTTAGAAAAAACGGTTGGACAAAAATAACGTTCAACATAATTATGCCACGGGTTCAAAGAATGTTGATGCGCAATATATACAGTTTTTTCTGCAATCATCACTCGTGTGCCATTTCTTTACTTTCTCGCGGTGAAACTGTTATCCCATATTAAAATAATTTTTTCAATTTTTTTTGATCCACTTGTTTAAATGATTTTCTTAATGATATTGTGAAACTATGACATGGCTTTTTTATTGTTAAATATTCAAGGTATTTACAAAGGCGCGTATGTATATTACTTTCCTGTCCATGTAGGTACTTATCTGTTTTCCCACCCAATATGTAACACAGAGCTATTTTCTAAGACTTTTCAATTATATATCTCTTAGCGAATCTATTGTGAAAATATAAGCTAAAAGGTGTGACGTACGTATTCTACTTAGTAAAGTAGAAATCACGACGGTCGAAGATATCAACGAGGTCTTATTGGAGGATTGGAATGGGATTTTCCTGTGAATGATCCATATAATTTGTTAGAGAAAATCCAGGAAAAGAGCATCTTTCATGTAGGTGGTGTTCTTCATTTTTTCTGGTTAGTTCTTTATCTGCCTGGATCCTATTAAATTCTATACCTTCTTACACCCTGATCCTTAATATTATCTGTATCTATTGTTTGATCTGACAATGGACAGTTAATATATTGTAATTTTTTAGTATAAATGAAGTTCTTTCAATGACTTGAAATAATTAAATGAAAATATTTATTAAGCATTTTTTTGCAGTTTCTACAAATATATATTTTTAAATTATTCCACCTTATTTAAATATTTGTTTTTCATAACAAAATAATTCTTGTATGATATCATTAGGAGGAGATTGTTTATGTTATTTGTACCTTTATTTTTAAATAAAACGCCTCGTGTTTATTGGATGTGGTTTAGAGAGACAAAGGAATATTGCGGTTTGACTTTACAGTTATCTCTGCCTAGAATGGAATAAAAACACCAATACAAATTATTCCATCTTTGTCTGTTTGTATTACTTTCATCGAAATTATATAATAGAAAATAAATATGTAATACTTAATCATTTATTGGTTGTTAAAACACCACGACTTAATTGCTTATTATGGTATAAAAGAGAAGTGCAAATGAACAAGTGTATTCAAGTATTTTAAATTTTATATCTTTAAATATTCACCTACAAATTTTTCACTTCTTAAGTAATTACACTAGAAAATAAGAAACACTTTTTGGCTTTTAAATAAATTTAAATTTTATGTATCTATATTCATTTCGTTTAGTAGTAATTTTAAAGATATTTGTTTTTAAGCATTTGTGCATTATATTAAATGATTTGTGGTGTGGAAACTCGTAGTGGAACCCTTATTCACATTTATCGAGAAATCTTAGCAACGTGGCTGAGACATATCTTGCGGATGCTGGCGGATAGACTGCCGCATATATGCCAGGTAAAACCAGAAGGCAGAAGACCAGGGAGCGGTCTTAGGAGAAGCTGGCGGAGTTAGTGGGAGGACTGCTGCGAAGCAAGGTTGCAACTAAATTGGGCTGGCGTGGAGAGCGAAGCCCAAGATAGGAACCTCCTATGCGGTGCAGGAACCTCGACCCAATAGGATAAAGGGTAGAAGAAGAAGATTTGTATGATTTTTATGACTTTATATTATACGTCAGCTGACTCTATGAAAATACAATTTTAGGAAAAACTTTCACGGAAAAAATAAATAAAAAACATACAAATAAAATTGCCAAGAATTATAGAGCATTATCAATATTTGCGAAAAAAAAAAAAAAAATTTTCAAAAATGCTAAATATTTTAGTGGGGTTAAAATGGTAGTTACTTGCAACGCGATTAAATCAAAGAAATAATTGATGGATCTTGGCGTAAAATATATGGCTTATGTTCCATGTGTGTACAGTGTTTGTCCCTGGAATTTAATTCTTATTTTATACCATTAAACTGAAATACCTGAATTAAAGAAATACTTAGATTTGGAATATGCTAGTAGAATGAAGTGCTTAGGGCTGAAATTTTTTCTCCTCTGAATAAATACTTTTTATTGAATAAGTATGCTTTTTTGTTCATTTTTGTTATTACTTTTATTGCTTTCTTATCACTGTTTATTTTTAATGTGCTTTTTATTATTTATTTATAGGTTATTATTATTTTTTCAAAAAAGTGCTTTTATTTGTAATCGTTTTTTTTTAATGGTTTAAAAAGGTTAGAGTATGGATTAAGAAATAATAAAGTGCCTCAATGTATCTAAGTGAAATGAAACAGGGAAGAGAGAATGCCATACTCTTCTGTCCTGACACACCATTTTTCACATTCACCACAATTTTCGGTTATTTTTAGCTTTTAATAGGCCGTCCTAGAAATACTTAGTCTATCTGATTACGCCAAGTCTTTCGCGGCCGCCCTTTATTTCTTTCAGCACTCGTCTCATATAAATTTTTACAGGCATATAGATAGTACGTAAGATACCAGATAATGAAGAAAAATGGGCGTGTGTGCTTATGGATGCGCGTTAGAAGTTTTATTTGGTATCCGTAACAAACCAAGTGCTGTGTTCTATACTATAACTAGAAATTTTAGATATATAGGCCTTGAACTATACAATACACTGCTGGAAATTATTTCAAAATACCCGAAAAATGTAAAATTAATAATTAATATTTCGATAAGAGAGATGGGTCCATCATCTATTAGGACAGTCACCCAAATAAAGTGACAATCTAAATGTCAAGCCACGTAATATATTATTGTATTAGGGTATTCATGATTTCATGTTAAGACAGTTATTTGTGGCAAAATGTAGACGATTTTGATCTTATTCTTTAACCTATTTATATATTATATCTCTTTTGCATTGAATGAATTATTTCTAAATTAAAATATATATAAAATAAATTTGTAAACACCACTTTTTTATTAAAACATGTTTCGAAGCCAATAGCTTCTTCGTCAGGATAACAAAAAAGTTATTTTATATAAATTATAATTGTCACCACAAAATAATTTTGCTATATTTGAAGAAGAAGTTATTTCAAAATTTTTTAAATGGATTTTTATTTTAACATATTAAAATTACAATACATTGCTCTATTATACTATATTTATTGTATATTAATGTTTTTCGTGTAAAAACCTGCAATTAATTAATTAATCCTTTTTTCTTTTTTTTAAACAGTGTTATGTCTTATTTTGTCTTATTGTATTTTATTTTAACAAATTTAAGTTACAATGTTCAACCACACTATTTTGTTACATCTATTGTATATTCCTTAACGCCCCTTGGGCGTAAAATAATAAACATAAAGTACTAACATGTAATTCAATCAATTTATATATAAACAAAACACATGTATAAAACTACGTTTGAGTTTAATGGTTTCGGGAACTTTACAGATGTTCTCATTTATAGGTGAGAATATAAACAGAGAATATAAAAATAGAGAATATAAAAAAAGTATTTATTCTCACCTGTAGATGAGAACATCTATAGTTCTCGAAACTGGTAATGTATAACTTCTTAAACTCAAAAGTGGTCCTATAAAAGTGTTTTATTTTTATATAAATCAATCATATCATTCCATAAAATTAATGCCAAATCATTAAATAATAAAAGTAATTAAATCAAAATTGAAAACTTTGCCTGTCTCAAAACAGAGTTTTCTAGTTAGATAGTAAAACTACACCTAATATTAAAGAAATTAAATAAATGAAATAAAAAAAATACATTACATGATATATTCGTTAAAATGCGGGGCAAGCGAGTGGGTGGTGTAAATCATCGAGCGAGTGTGTGTTATCATCAGGTGATATTTTTGTAAATGAGTGGATGCGGTGGAAACCGCAGATGTCACAGTGTCACCGAACGAGGAACCAGTGTGCGGTCGATAAGGAGTATCGTTATCATTACGAGTATAACACTATCCACCGGAGAGCGCGATGGACTGCGGTCACGCAGGCGAAGGTTTCAAGTCAATGTGAATATAGGTTTGTATTGCCATACCAGTAGGCCACGGGAACCATGTGTCTTTACATTTCGAATAAGCCCATATATTAGAAACTTTTTATTCGATCGTCAAAATGACGGTATTTTTACGGTTCCTTGAGAATAAGTATTTATTTATTTATAGCCGACACACATGAAATAGTAATAACGACTTTTATCAAAATATTTGAACATTTTTTTTATAATTCCCCTAACGGAAGTTAAATGAGCTATTCAAAATCTTGGTGATTCGGCGGGACATGAAATGCGTCGTGTTTTTGCTAAGTTCTATATATAGTATGTGTAGCAAAGTTAGCGGAGGGAGTCTGCGAAAAACCTGACACGATCAGATAAACCAAATATTAAAATACAACCCTATTAAAAATAAAAGAGTGTGGCGTTCTATCTTCTTTACACCTGCGGGGAAACGACGTGATGGTTAGATAGTCGGAAAAAGAACTTAACAGTTTCATTCATTATAATGTGTCACAGTGTGCATTGCATTAACCAATTATATTTTATAATTGAGTGATATTATTGTAAAGGCAGCAATATCTCACGGAGGTTTTTCTGGGATAAATATAAAGATAAATACTCACGGAAATGTCTCTTGTAATCTATATAACCTATATCTTTTTGGAAATAAGTTTTCAAAAACAATTGCTACCTTAGTTTTTCTTTTAATAACGTGTATAAATAAATATTTAACACCCACATTTGTTATTGCTGTTTTTTAATTTAAATAATTGGATATTATTATCAATGCTATGATATGTCAGACTAAAATCGACATTAACGTCCGGCAGAGTGAGTTTTTTCACCATTGTTTCTCATATCTTTTATTGCATTTTTCATCACATTTTTGTATGACAATATATCATTTTAAAATGTATTCACCAGGTTACGTATATTTTAAATACGGATATCTTGTTAAAATGGCACAAACTAAATTATATAATGAAATAAAAGATGAACAAACCTACTATGTTTTAAAAATTAAGAAAATTGATCCACTTTGTTGGCCTTTTATGACTAAACATGTTTAGCTTATTTTTTCAATTGATTCAGCAACATTGTAGATTTACATATTTAAAAAATATTGATTATATTGTTTGTATATATCTACTTCTTTTATATGAGTAATTCCACCAACATGTTTCAGAAAATCCTTTCCATCGTTGGGGTGTTATTTTTATTAAAATAATAAATTAATAAATTATTATAATTTTTTTTTTGTTATGTTTAGCTTAATTTGAATTAGCTAAACATTAAATAATTTAGATGAATAATTTAGCTTAATTAGAATATTGAGATGTGAAACTTTTTTCGTATTCTCATTCATATTTTTATTTTAAAAACAAGTAGGTAAATGAAAAAAAATTTGAAGACATTCTTTTGTACGCTTTCCTTGTATACATTAGTTATCGTTTTTTTTAACATCACCCATACATTATCCAAATATTAAATAAGGTGGGTTGGGGAAAATGAATATATGAAATTCAAAGTGACCGTACAGTTCACCAGATTATCACATGGGTTTCAAATTTATATAATTTCATTTATAATAAAATGACAATATGCTTTTTAATTGATTTTTAGGCATTTTCCTAATTAAAGTCACGGTGTATGCACTTACCCCATCTTCGAGGTAAATGCATATTTTTTGATTATTTTTATAAACTTTTAAGAAAATTAAAAAATATATGATTTATAATCATTTTAAGAAACGTAATAAACACGAAAAATCGCAACCTTAAAACAGAATATTTATTTTTTAATAATTTAATAATACCAAATAAAACAGAATATATAAAAAAACATTTAATATCAAATAAAATAATGCCGGATATGGTAAGCGCTTTTTTAAAAACTTTTTTTTTGATTTTAAGATTTTATTATTTTTTTAGATTTACTAACTGCTAGCGATGGAAAAAAATACAATTTATTGTTTAATTAAACAAAAAAAATTATATAATTAAAATTTAAAGTAGGCACCACCACAAGGCATGAATTCTGTCCATACAAATATATCTAGGGGAAGTGGAACAAAATTGTGGATGCACTTTCCCCAGTAAGACGAAATCATGGGGGAAGTGTCTCTACAAATTTTCTTTAAATATTCATTAAACCAATATAAACAAAACAAAATATAACTCAACAAAAGAGTGCTCATCAAGTTGTGTGTTTGTAACATAAGTTTTTGTGAAGTTATAGTTAATTTACGAAGACTCAAGTCACACGTCGAGATAAATCAGTGCTCAAAATTTGAATGCCAATAACTGACAACGTAGACCGTGTTGTAATTCCCTCTATGTATCATAGCGTGAATTAAACTGATTTTAACAAAGTCTTCCAAGATGGTAGCACTCTAACTTGATATGTATACAAGGTAGAAGCATTAGATGCACTTCCCCCTTGTATGCACTTACCCCAATTCACTTTACGTTGTTTTAATGCTTAAATCAATTTTTCAAACGAAACTTTCTTCAACTGTCCCTGCGGCTCTTGCTTGTGAGTGACGTCCTTATTAATTTTATTAGAAATAATGACAGAATCTTAAATAAAATGATTTTATAATGTATTGTCATCTACTTTACGTAAATGTAGTCAGAGTTTTGGCTAGTTGGATTCCACCACAAATATGTTAAAAATGTATTTTTAAAATGATTATAATTACATAAACATTGTAAAAATCATGCATTTCACATGGAAAAGTCGTTAAATTATTTTAAAGTAAATGCTCCATTTTTACTGCCTTTCTTTTAGCATCTGCGGTTGTCTGCAGGAAAAACTTTGGATCAATTTTTAACCCTTTTCCCGTGATCCAATCGAACTGAAACTTTGCAGGCAGATTCACGGCGATGTTAAAAATGATCTAACAAATTGTTTAGAAAAATTAATAATTATAGTATAATTTAGGATTTTTCGAAATTTTAACCGTTTTTTTCAAATTGGAATCAATACAAATGAGAAATGACCCCGACGCGTGCAGTAGGCATGATACCTGATTCAATGAGAAAGGGAGTATAATAAAAAATTGGTTTTTATGGGTTAGTTTTTTTATTAGAGTTTCAGAGTTGAATTTTTTTACAGCTTTCTGCCTCCTACGATTTGCTTTCAATTTCAACACCTTGTCTGAAGACATTTGGCCAATGCGCCAGCACACCAGTAAAATGCTCGCTGTTACTTTCCAGGTAGCCTTGCGTCCCCTAAGAAAAAACCCATCACAGATCGTTAACATTACGAAAGAAGTATAAATTTGATGAAGCGACTTTTGATACCTCCCCATTTCCTCCGCGCGCAGTCAACAGCCGTGCGACAATCTCCACACATCACATATCGGCGATACATTTATGCGGGCCGAAAGTACGGCGCGCTCGTAAAAAGAATTATTAATGGTCGTTTTTATGTCGATAAGTCGGTCGTAAATTGCGCTCTGAACGGGCGTACTTGCGAAAACAAACTGTAGCCAAACATCACCTCATCATTTTTATTTACACGATGCAATTCAAGCATGAAAAAGAAGAACGCGCGTCGACTGGCGAGCGGTTATTGAGTGATAAAAGTTAGTCATTAACGCCATGGAGTTTGGTTCAAAACTTGGATATATAAATTTTGACGTTGTGTGGGAATGACAAGTGAATATTGGAAATTAATAAAGCACTAAGGCCCGAATTCAGAGTCAATACTTAGACGATTTAAAAGTTAAGTAAGGTATGTCTTAAAAATGTAATTTGCAGTACAAAATAACACTTTAAAGACGTGCCTTAAAATTTAAATCATCAAGTATTGACTCTGAATTCGGGCCTATGTGCCAGAATGTTTTTTCAAGATACAAGATAAAAAGCGAATTTTTTTTTTCGCTCTGTTTGCTATTTTACACATATTTTCATCAATGTTTTCAGCACTACTATACGCCAGTACCTCACGTGAGTTAATCATTTTATTATTAAAACTATAAAATACTCATGTCATTTAGTACCTTATTTATAAAAAAAAAATGACGCGTACTTAATACTTATGCGATGTGTATTCCATTATAACTAGGAAATTAACATAGATAAGACTTCAGTGCAGTATTTAATATTTTGACGAAGGCATATAACACTAATATGTTTACTTATCTTAAAATTTTTATTATTACTTATTGCTTAATTAATTTCCAGTATTCAAGTAGTAACTCTTGTTTCTTTGCAGGCGGACGGCGTGTAAATAGCCATCCGCTGGGTGAATTAACTATTCAACTATAATATTACCACTCAATATGATGCAATAAATGTCAAATTACGTTTTCTCTCTCTGAAGAACATACATGAGTAAACCAAATACGTCCACAAATGACCACTGACCTGTATACGATTTGTCCTCTCCAAGGCAGTCGAACTTATCCGGTCACTAGAATCTTTGCGTCGTCGACTTCTGTTTTGCAGGTATCTTGAGAAGTATTTTGGTTCTTCTACGTCACAAATAACACACGAAAAAGCATATTAACTGGTGAAAATCCCGGGAACAATACGATTACAAAATTTACAAATCAATTATATGTATGTCCGTTCACAATCAAAAATCAGAGCAATGTTACAATGTTTTTAAAAATATGCTTTTGTTTTCTCGCGCCGGCGCGTGACCAACGCCATCTAGCGTTAATTTGTAGTTCCACAGAAGCAGCGGCATTTATGAACCGACATGGCAAATCAAATATGCCTTCAGGAAAGATATTATAGATATTAAATATATTAATAGATATTAAATCAATTATCATTTTGAGAGGTATAGGTATAGGTTTATTATGTCGCCTTACCAACTCTTCACTTAATATAAATACGCAATTGTTTAAAAGCCGTTATAGAGCGACTTTGAAGCGTAGTTTATCAAGAATATTTTTCCGTGTTCAAGATATTATATTTTAGATGTCTCACAGATCCGAATTCATTTTTTATATGGGGAAAAAGGTATGGCAGTCTTTTTGGGTGTTCATAAGGCTTACGACCTATCGCTAAGGCTGGCTTTAGTTATCACTTTACAAAATGTAGCGTTCACCAATTCCACCCACGATGGTACCATATCTATAAAATTTTGGAAGTTGTGTATATGTTTAACATGCACACCTTATTTCATATGTGAGTTGTATTTTTACTACCACCACCTGCAGTCCACAAACCACACAAAAACTACAAATCGCATTTAATAATGGATACAATACAGAATTAATTGATAACATTTAAAAAAATAAATTAAATAATAATTTAACTAACCAATTTTTATACAACTAAACAGATAAATATAAATAATAATAACGATTATATAAAATATCTATCAAAAAATATTAGACCTGCATTTTATACAAATAATAATATAGGGAAACTCCTCAGGAATGCAAAAGATAAAGATAATATAATTAACATTTCAGGTGTTTATAAACGTCGTGTAAAGATTCTACAGCGTTGTATATTGAAAAAACCGGTCGAAATTTCAATTTAAGAGTTAAAGAACATTTAAGATGTCTGAATAATCATGGTTTCTTCTGAATTTTCAAATCATTTATTAGAAAATGATCAGGGTTTTGATAGAAATTTAGGACTTATTTTACATATAAATAATTTTAGTCTGAAATTGAATAATTTAGAATCATTAGAAATTAGTAAAGCGTGTAATGGTAAACAAAATATTATTAATATTAATTATTATTAATATATATTATCAATTAAATTTAACTACTAGCCCAATTCTAAAAATTTTTACTATAATTGCGAGTAATCAAGAACTTCGGCGCCATCAACATTTGCATTATATATCTTTCTTACCATTTTTTCCTCGTTTATTCGCTCAACATGCCCAAACCATCTGAGGGACCCTTTTTTAATTTTATGAATTATGCTAAGATCAGCTTTACATTCATTCCTAATATCTGCGTTCTTTATTCTATCATAAATTGATTTGCCACACATACGTCTGAGGGATCTCATCTTCACTGCATTCAATCTACTTTTGTTTCTCTTCTGCCAGGCTTCGCTTCCATACATCAGTGTTGGTACCAGAATTACATTATGTACTGCTAGTTTTGCCATAATTTTTCAAATAATTTAAAAAAACAAGAAACAAAAGACATTTCATTCCGATATTTTGACAGTTATACAACACCCTGACGATGGAAAGGTTTATCTGAAACATGTTGGTGGAATTACCCATATAAAAGAAGTAGATTATAAACAAATAATATAATCAATATTTTTTTAATGTCAATCTACAATGTTGCTGAATCAATTGAAAAAAAAAGAAATATTACTGCTACTTTAAATACTTTCCCGAGTAAAGAAACATTATATTATTCTTACTTTCACATTTCTGACAACAGATTTCTTTGTAAAAAAAAAAATTATTCAAAGAATTTGACCATCAATTTCCATTACTACAAAACACAAAAACCAATCTTTTGAAGCCATATACTCCTTATAGAAAAGTGTTCAGAAAAATAGATAAACAAATATTATGGAAAAACTTATTTATCTAAGTAATATTCGTATTTTGTCATCAATATTTCTATTACTTTTAAATAAATTATTACTTTCCGGAGTAAGGCAACATTATAATGTTACTATTTTCATATTTCTGACAACAGATTTGTTTGTCAAAAAAACAATTATTCAAAGAATTGGATTATCAATACTATGATATTTTTAATTGATATAAATTAACTTTGTTTAAACCACTTATTTATTGAAAAAATTCAACATGTTGATTTTTTTCAATAAATAAGTGGTTTAAACAAAGTTAATTTATATCAATTATAATTATGTTACCACAAAATAAATTTGCTACATTTGAAGAAGAAAATATGATATTTTTATTTGTTATTTTATTTGTACGAATTGAATAGTATAATATGGTAGTATATTATTGTAATTTAAAAAAAACCTTTAAAGGAAATGAAAATATACATTTTTAGGCATATTCTATCGAATATGTTAAAACAATTCGGAAGAATATAGTATGTACCTACATTAGAAAGTATATTGCTCAATACTCTAATTTAAAAATATATCATTACCAGCGGAGACAATTTCGTGTACTATTTATATGGGAATTACTTATTTTTTACCATGGATGGCTACGGCATTTAAAATTTGAAAGAAGAAAGATAAAATACAAATAAATAATATTTAAAAAAAATGATAATGTGTTGATGTTCTTCCGGTGGAATCGTTGAAAGTTGCATTATGTAAAGTGATCACTTAAGCCAGTCATAAGCCCTGTGACCACCCACCCTATAAAGCCTTCCAAAAATGTTTTCCATATAAAATAGTTTTGTCTGTGTAAGATTTCTATAATGAATCTTAATTTATTAGTCCAGACGATTGGTAACTGAAATTAGACGATTGCAGTTTTAGTTACAAGAATACCAATAATTACTTTCCAAATTAATAAATTACAGTTACATATACCTACTTAAAACAATGATTTTACTTTTGTGTTGTGTTTTGACTCATTACATTAAAATATTTAAAAAAACATGGATAAGATGGAAATATTAATAATGAATTAATTGCTGACAAGTCTTAGTTTCTGGTATAAAGTTGGTTATTTTTTTAGTACCCAATCAATTATTTTTGTTTCTTTACACCTATTGCACGTATTTTTTACTATATATTAATGTAGTCAGTTAAATACTTCATCTCTCGATGAGAGATTCTGATTATCTCGAAACTTGAGTAGTAAAATACAAATAATGTTTTCGATGTTTATGTTAACTTAGACTCAGTTGGACATAATTATTAATTTTAATACAACAAATTTGTACTAACCACTTCACTAGCAAAATAATAATAAAACTAATGTTGAGATAATAATAGTTTATGTTTTTCACCCAAATTGATGATCACCTATTAATATCGTTCTGTCATGGCAACAGCTACATAATATAATACTACTTAATGGGATGTCTATAAGATACGACAGATATAATGTATTTTTTATTTTAAAATTAATATGTAATTATTAAAAAATAAATAGAATTTGTAGCTGACTAAAAAGCAGGTCGAATACTTTGTAGCGAAAGTCTTAGAGCATGGGGTAGTTTTCTCCCCAAAGGGATGGCATTTGCTGGAAGGGGTTACCGCGGAAACACCAGCAATTAGAAACCGTTATTAGTGTCATTTGTAAGGATTTTACTGCGAAATTACTTAGGCCGGGAACCTTAAGAATTTATAGGGTTCAAAAAAAGGAATTCATTCGAAAAGATACATAAATCTTTGGTCATTTAGGGGTGATTCATGTGAAGAATTTAAGGAGCCCAAAAATAAAACCCTAAATTTTGGCTTTAAAGGGCTGTTCTTGCGCATGTTTAAACGCACTCATTCATATAAATTATAAAACAAATGTCCCATAAAATAATTTAACAATTTACCTATCTCGCCCCATAAAATGTATTAAAAATGCCATACTTACGTCGAATCACGAATTTAAAAACAGTTAAAAAGTGGCTCGTAAAATCACGACTATTCCAATTCCTTAGAGCCTTCGATTCTCTGGTCCCTTTGATACTGCTAGTCCGCCTTTTCTATTGCTACAAGTGCATCAACTTTAATAGCTTTGAAATTTTTACTAACTAAAAACCTTATTGTAATAAACATCATATGTATAAGATAATCATGACAACTGTAGTATTAAATCTTTTAATTCTTAATTAATTCTTTTTTATTTTTTGCTATTAATTACAAAGAATATCAATAGATCGTTGGTGACAAAATTCTTGGGTGATATTAATGAAGAATGTAAAAATAATAACAAATTAGGAATTTAACATATTACAGAATTCACCTTTTATGGAGAAATTAGGAATGACGTTGAAAATAAATTTACGAGTTTTGTAAATGTAAATAAAAGGTTATATGACATGTAAAATCACTGCGCAAGTGTACAATCCTTAGGTTCCAAGGTCACCGTATATTTATAATGTGACAAGAAATTGTCCCCGACGTAAACGAGCAATGAGAAGTTCTAAATTAAATTAAGTGTCTAATATTATAGCAGCATTCTATTATCTTAATTTCAGATTCAGCAATTTCTCACACATCATTTGCCAATCAGATGATGGGAGCTTTTCTTAATTAATTTCTTTCACGATGAAGAAAAAAGGTCAAAAATCCGAAGCCAGCGTTTAAAGCATTTCCTGTCGCTTTAAGCGATTCCTATTTAAAAATTGATTACGCAATTATGAAATTCGGTGTTTAAAGGGTTACGGCCGCTTTTCCGGGAAAGCCACGAAGGGCGGAGGAAATCGAGCTTGCTCCACTAATAAAGGACTCATTTTTCTTGCACATAGCCGCCCAGAAGCGGAGGGCGGACTGCGTAAGATATTAGCGCTCACCAGGGGCGCGCCGCGGCGGGGGCAGGGGGGGCAGTGAAGGGTTGAAATGTGATAAATGTGCGGGAGATTGACCGAGATGAAAAATTCATAGGTTGATGATGCTTTTAAGAGGTGAAATTTTTGCGGTAAAAATTTCGTGGAGAAAATAATGAGGAAACTTTTTAAGGAAACGCGAACTGGCGCAACTATCTTTGAAGTAATTTCATTTCTTTTTTTTCATTTTTTTTAGTTTTATCTTTCAATGGTACAACACGCCATTAAATCTAATTAATAAAAAAGAAAATCGCATTGAAACGTCTCTCACAAAATTCATACATAGTATAAGTTAAGTCATTATTTAAACATAATTATTTTTTCATCTTATTCTGTGGAAAGTTTTTTTTCCGATTAATGGACGTTTTTTAGACGTATAGTTTTACATAAATTAAATGTTTACAAGTTACTTATAAATTAAATAATTTTTATTAATCAATTAGAAAAAAACGTACAGAAAAAATCTAATTAACGAAAAAATATTTTAAATGCCACCGGGACTCGAACCACGGACCTCCAATTCTAATCGGGAATGGCGCGTTATCCAATTTCGCCACGGCACTCTGGTAAGTTAACGGAAATTTTTAACCTTATATGTAGTCGCTTTTTAATTGATTAACATTTAAATTCTTTTTTAAAGCAATCCACTTTTTATAATGCAATAGTCACGAATACCTTCGCGTGTCTACCGCTAGAGAACGCCAGAAATTAATTAATTTCATTTTAATTTTTGGAAACATTTGATACAACACATATATACAAAATTAATGATGTAAACCTTGTATCAGTTGAGGAGATAAGTGATCTGGGAGTAATTTTTGATGCTAAATTATCATTCATTCCCCACATTGACTTGATAACTAATAAAGGTCTCAAAATGTTGGGATTTGTTTTAAGAACTGCACAAAACTTTACAGACCTGCGCACTTATAAAGTCCTCTACACTTCTCTTGCCAGACCTCAGGTTGAATATAACTCGATCATTTGGTCGCCTCACTATGTTAATCATTCAACGGCAATTGAACGAGTCCAAAAAATTAAATATACGCTTGGAAGATATCAAATATGAATATCTCCTTAGTTATTTACAACTTTTAAACTTGTCTGTGAGACGTACTGTAACAGACCTAATATTTCTTTATAGGATCGTAAATAGTTTGATTGATTGCCCCCAGATTATTAGTCTGATCGACTTATATGCTCCATCGAGGTCATCAAGACACAGTGCATTGTTCTATTATAGTGGAAATGTCAGAACTAATGCGTTAGCAAACTCTGTAATTCCCAGATTACACTCATTAGGGAATGAGCATGCAGAGGCGGCTGATATTTTTGCTGATAGTATAACTGTTTATAGGACAAAGCTGATACAATTGTTTACATCCCAACGAAATGGAAATGGACAATAAATCTTTCTATTTTACCTTTAACTATTATTATTTGTACCTTTAACTTTATTATTATTTTATGTTTTTCTTATGTTTTTTGTATTATTATTATTATTATTATTACCTTTTAACTATTATTATTGTAACTTTTAACTATATTTTATTTTAACTGTCTTATGTTATTTTTTTAAAAAAATATTCTGTATATTGTAAAAGCCCATAAGGGCGTTAAATAAATAAATAAATAAATATATATATATATATTAAAGGAAACACATTCTTATTGTGAAGTTGCAATTTCAGAACAAAGTCCTGTAAATTAATTAATTAATTCACAGATTTTTGTTCTGAAATTGCAACTTCACAATAAGAATGTGTTTCCTTTAATATACTTATAAATTAATGACATGTTAAGAAAGAAAGGAGATAGTTTACTTTTTTTTTATTTTTACTCTAGGTTTATTGATATACCTGTTCGGTAACAAGTTGCTTTGCTTTTTGAGAAGTGGTGAGTTACAATATATTTTTACTGTGCGATTTTAGCAATAGTAACAATAGTCAAATTGCTGCCTTTATAATGCTATTAAACAATTGATAGAATGGTCAATTGTTCTTTTGGTATTTTATTATAAAAATATGAAGCTAAGTAAATTTGGTTTTGTTGCTTGGCAACTATGTTGATTTATCTTGTGCAAAATATACGCATAAGATCACTGACATTTTGGTCATCGAGACGTCTTTTGAGATTACGCAGACATGAAAAACTCTTCTAAAAACCCTTACTATTTTCTATATTCCTCTCTAAAATGAGTGTTTTGTGCCATTTCAATTTGTATTTAAATTTCTAGTAGCTAAGATACTTACCGAGGTCTCTCTTTCTCATTGGATGTGCTCACGACTGAGCTGGGTGTTCTGGTTTGCTTAAAAAGCGTGAACTGCTTCTTCATTTAATGGTTCATATTCGATCAACGGACACTGGCTTTTATCATTTTATCGCGTTTTTAACGACTGGCCAGACCATTGCCTTAGGTTCTTCATCCATGATGTTCTCCTTCTACCAAAGACCCGATTTCCAGCACTATTTCCCAGAATCATGAGATGCAAAATCTGATACTTCTCTGGGTGTCTCATTTCATATCCGAGATATTAAAGTTTTTTAAAATTTTATTGTTTTAAATGTTTTTTAATTCATAATCATCATCATTCTTGGCCCTTCAACCCATGGTGGGTCTTGGCCTCCTCAAGAGTCTTCCTCCACTCATCTCGGTTTAGTGCCAGCTCTCTCCAGTTCAGAAGCTCCAAGGCGGATATGTCTTTGAGGACGTTGTCGCTCCATCTTAATTTTGGTCTTTCTAAGCTCTTTCGCTCTATTGGTTTTGAGTTCAGCCGGGACTTTGGTGCTTGATGCTCAGTCATTCTTTCCACATGACCCAGCCACTGAAGTCTTTTTTAATTCTTGTGAACCATAAAATATTTATCATGATTTTATCCACCTAGTTAATTTTGAGCATTCTTTATGCTTGCCTCTATTTTTTACTATGTTTAAATCTGTTAATAATAATAAAAATGAATTGTCTCGAGATTGATCTCACCTGAATGGATATCACTTCTGTGACAGCAAATTTCTTTCGACTGTCTCCATATCTTCTACCAACGTTCTTTATTTTACGGCGGCTTTTTTAAATTTGGAGTTCCTGAAGAAGAGTCATTTGTTCGACTCAGAATTCATGGCAGAGTCAGTATATGATGCTACTACCACAACTAAATAAATTGAAACATTTTTAACGTCACTTTGAAAAAGTGTGAGATTTGTAAGCTTAAAGAATACTATCGCTTCAAATAGTAAATTTTTAGTAGGCTTTAAAAAATATATACATTTATCAATAAAAAAAGAATTTGAAAAGGCGTATGGATATCTTTGCATTATGTATGTAGTAGTCAGGATTCTCACCTATACATTTATTGCATTTAGCTATGAATATTGGGCATATTTATTTCCGACATTTAACAGTGTGTAATTCTCCAGTTAGTACAACATATATTGGATTGACAAAAGAACAATCATAACTTCTCTTCTACTAAATTGATGACGGTGAGTAGTGTTTTTTTAATGTTCTCTACTCTATTTTACTTTAAATAGAACTATTTTTATAGACTCATTTTCAGAGCTCTTTGCGTAACTGTCAGAGTTCATATAATTTATTGCGTATGAGATCATTTTTGCGCTTCAATGAATTAATTGCACAAGATTAATGAAGAATTGTACACATTTCTAAAAAAATATTATCAAGCGTACATAATTTCAATTCAGTCACAAATACCTACATAATTTCTCTCTTTCCATGACACAATTCAAAGTACTTTAGTAAGAACCTCACCTTATATTTTTTTTATTGTGATGCTTCCATAAAAAATAAAGTCGAATAATAAAATTCCAAATCACCGAGATATTTTTTTATTTTTTTTATTTTCTTTTGTTTATTGTCCGTGACACTGATTAGAATGACTAAATGGTGGCTTTGGGAGACTTAACTTCCGACAACCGCAGTAATCAAAGAGTGACGCGGCCCGCTGTGTCGATCTATTAGTTTCAAACGGAAAGCCTCGAATTTATAGTCGGTGATTGTAGGCCGTGGTGGGATTTGATGGCAGCGGTTAGGGAAAAAGTACCGTCGGCGGCAAGTCCGTGGCGAGACGTCTTTTAATGTCTGATTACAACACATTTTCAAAATAAACTTCCTTGCTATTTATTTAAAACAGAAGAAAAGGATATATTTATTTATTATTTTAATAAAACAATTCTGCAAAATTTAATACATTCATTGTACAATAGTTACACCGCAAATTCAAAATTGTTTATATAATTTTTTTTCATTCCTTCATTTTATGTAAAATTCAACTAGTGGTTTTTTAAGAAATGAGATTGAACATATTTTTATTTGTAGAACATAGTTACTGGATTTTGTCCCCAGAGGGATGATTAATAAATTAAGATAAATTAAATTAAATAAAAATTGAAAATACTGGTTTTCAGGCGCATTCTTGTAAATGTATGTTAAAATAATTCGTAAGAATTTCATTTATACGTTAAAAAGTATATTGCATATTATTCCACTTTAAAACATGTAGAGGTGTTATAACCAGCTGCGAAAATCTTTAGTTTGTGAGAAAAGACTACTGATGTCTCTAGCATAGTCCATTCAAATAAACGAAAGATTGTCAGATTTGAACATACATAGTACTTAGTACATAGTATAATGTGTGGATGTTCTTACTATGGGGTTAGTGAACGTTGCATTGTGTAGAGTGATCACTTAAACCAGCTCGTACAAGTTGTAAACCCTGTGCCATCGTATAAAAAGACTTCCACATACGTTTCTCATATTCATAGCTTCGTCCTGTGAGACTTCTAAAATTTAACTTAATTGATATTGAAGACCTTTAGTAACAATATTTTCTAACACTGCATTCTAATTTATTTTTTGGAGTACGCCCTAAACTCTATAAATATTTTGCTTATAAGCTTAAAGCTGATGTACAAATACGTAAAGTATTTACCGTTTGAAGCAGTATAATCAATCTACAAACAAATATTTAAATATATTCATTTTGATAAACGAGTTCCATTAGATGATGATCAGTTGATGTCTATTGCCATGATTTTTTTCAGTTCACATTCTTAAAGCATCCTGATATGGCTGCTCTAAGTTGGTACATTAAAAATCCATACGTTCCTATAGTTGTAGAAATAATACGCTCGTTAAATAAATATTCAATAGTTTGACGCCCATAGCACACCTCCGCTGCGAAACCCCAGTAGCGAAACCGCTGCAGGAATTCCGCTGCGATGAAGTGTAATTCAAGTAGCGGAACTGGGCGCGGAACGTCACGCGAGAGTTGAGTTTCTCTCCATGCTTGCAATTTTTTCATAATATTTTTATAGTCTGGATGACTCAATAAATAAAAAATAGGTCTATTTCTGACCTCTTGTATTAAATTTTCAGTAAAATCTACATCCATTATAAAAAAATGTAGTTTCTAAACGGCGGCCAGAGCGCGGAGGTGTAGCTGGCGTCGGAGTAGATCGACGAAACCACGCGGGAAAGAGATAGAATTATAGACTATACGCTAGAATAGGGAGTTTCGCTTCTATTCCGCCTCTACTACAAAGGATAAGTCAAGGCAAAACTAGTGCGGTTTCGCTGCTGTGATTTCGCGGCGGACGTGTGCTACAGGCGTTAATAAAATCTACCTTTCGCACTGAATAAATTACTCACATTATTATATTTTTCAGAATTTCTATATCTTGAAAGGGAATTAAACTGTGTGAAAATGTATTCTATTTATAATATACTCTGTGCTTTATAAACACATTTTTTCACTGTAGATGTAATAATTTCTTTTTTCACTTAAAGGAGATCTTCCGAAATTTCCGCGAAATAAATACAGCGGTGATAAGAAATTTTTCTCATAGCTTCTCATGCATTTATATTAAATTTGTGTATGGATAGGTATCAAATTAAAATCTATTCACTAAATTCCATATTTTTTTCTGTAACGACATTTAGTAAATTATTCAAACAACTTGCCGTACACTTGTGAAAAATCACGGAAAATAAAATAAATTAATATCGACCCTTGCGTGAATTGTTAGCGCGCTGATTACATGTTACACTAATTATCTTAAGTCATTTCATAAAGTTACGGACAGACAACGAAATTATTATATTAATATTAGATAGGTAAATAAATTACCAATTCAAAGATGATTCAGAACTGAAGATAATTTTTCCAGTTTCTTAGACGTGTATATTGATAATTTTTCCATTTTATTTTAATGAATAAAAATATTTTAAAATCCTTTATGTGGTTTTCTTAGAACTTATGTTTTAAATTAAATTGCTTTTGGCCATGAGGAGTGAATAAACGAGAATACTGCACCCTAAATAGAGGGCGTTTATGGAGCGTTATTGGCATGCCCAGGTTAAACAGACCTTAAAAGATGGTCCTGTGAGAATCCTCTACAATATTTATGCTCGTATAGTAATAAATGCAATTAAACAATAATAATAATGAATGAAATGAGAGCTGTGTCATTATCGTGAGTGTCCGAAAAAACAAGTCTCATAATTCAATTGTTGCACTTTTGGTCGAGTAGTGTTTATTATAAAAATATTACGTGTATTTTAGTTGCGCTATTTCGTGTGATGAACGTGATGATTATTTACTTTGATGTTGACATTAACGCGGTAAAAAATATACACGCGAGTACAATAACCGCAGTTGATATGACAATGACATCAGAATGTAATGTAATAAAAATAGACATACATATTAACGTATACTCGTAGGTAAATCGGAAGTCTGAAGCGTGTCATCTTAATATCGAGGGGCCAAAAGGGCGTTAGGGATTATTTAGAATTTTACAGGAGAGCAAAATAATTCTTTGTCAAACTGATTTTGTGAATATTTCCTTTATTATTAAACTATTTCCATATTATAAATATGGATTAACAAATATGGAAATCATTTAATAATAAAATAAATATTGACATAATCAGATTGACAGAACTTGCTTTTGCTCTCTTGTTATTTTTTAACATAAATTTTTACGCTACATAAATTTCCGTCTCCATATCCCAATAGAAAATCTTAACTATACAAACTTATTATATTTTACCGGTTTATTGCCACTATCGGACAGGAGAGTTTTATCCGATCTGATTTTATTATATAAAATTGTAAACTCGCATTACCACAGCCCTGAAATTTTGTCCTTAATAATGTTCCATGTACCCAGTCGAACTACTCGAGTGCCGACGCCTTTTTACTGTGACAATACTAGAACAAATGCTCACTACAACTCGCTAGTACCTAGAATACACAGGTTAGGTAACAATTATACAAACATAGCGGACGTGTTTGGTTCTGGCCTGTCACAGTATAGGGGCGCGATACTGAGAGCGCTTCATTCCGCCATAACGTAAATTATATACACTTTCTTTCTTTTGTTTTTCTCTCTGTTTATATTATTTTTGCAAATAACTGTTATATACCTACATATGTAAAAGCTTATTTAGGCGTAAATGAATGAATAAATAAATAACATTTGTAAAAAAAAAATAACACACATTTAAACTATTCAATTGTGCGAACCTTCCATTTCAATTTATACTTATTTTGACGTAGTTGGTGAACAATGGCGTGATTTTTTAAAATATCTTTCCATAAATTGCATTTACGTCACTGTTTACTTTACGAATTTCGTAAAGGTAATACCGCAATTGTTGCAACCTTTGCGATATTCGCGACGCCACGAAATTTGGCTTTTCATATCTCACAACAATTATTTTATACCGCATCATTATTTGTGACATCTGGATGCTTTAGTGACGGACATCGCTGCATAGAGAATTGTGTATTTTGATTATAAACAAGGTATACAAATTAAATTATATTAATTGGCAATAACATCAGAAATTATTTTAGACAATTGGTGGTTAAATTTTTACAGTATTAAAAATACTTTGCAAACTTCAATGTTGTTTAATCTATTTTTTGAAAATAATGACCATGAATATTTTATAAAAGAAACCTAACTCTTACTCATTTTTTCCGTTGGTAATACTCAAAATATTGAACAGTGACGTGCAATCAGTGTTTTGAAAAAAAGAATATTTAATTACAATTACGACAAAAAAATCGAAATAAAATCTGTATCTCGTAATATTCCCCTGCCACCATAATTTATCATATAAGGTAGATTTTAATTTCATAATATTTAATTTCGCCTTTTTTACAAAATAAATGTTAACTTATAACTCCTGCTTCTATATACTGACTGCACGCGTCTCATGCTTACTAATACTGCGATGAATATTAATACCAAATTAATTAATCAATTAGAAAGGCACATAAAAATCAAATCCACGAAAAAATATTTGGCTGCTACCGGGATTTGAACCATGGATCTCCTCCTATCCGGGGCAGGCGCGTTATCCAATTACGCTACAGAGGCCTCTTATATATCCGTGAATATATCGACTTTATCTGTAAGTCTCATTTTTATTAATTGATTAACGTATATTATGCAATCCACTTTTTCTGGTATGGTAGGCACAAATCATTTTGTGTAACTGCCGCTAGGGGACGCCAGAATTAACCTTTTTAATTCATTTTTATTTTTAAGACATATTTTTACTGCGGATGGTGAGTTTCCTTATGATGAGCGAATAAAGTGAAATGGAATTTTCCGAATATCATGTCTTATTACCAATTTACCTAAAAACAGGAAAGTATCATAATTTTTCCCTTTCTTTTTACTTACACTACTCATTAATAAAAAGGTGTATTTCCAACGTGACGATGTTTATTACAATCATAGAAAATATTGGTATACTTTTTATAGATCTGTTTCATTTATAATTGATGGTTAGTTCCACATTTCAAAGATCGAGCATATTTTTATTGGGCGGCATTAACCTCCCGTTTAACCCGCCCACTTTTAACTCGCCTCAATAAAAAGAGCGGGCGTCCCGCTCTGGCGGACGTGCCGCGCATCGGGAGGCGCTCTTCTGGCGCACTTGTCCGAGTGTGTGCCGTTAATAAACGTGAATCAACCTCATTACTACTGGCTGGTAATGAAAAGGTATGTGCATCAATGCTGGTATGCCTCTATAGTCGAACGGAAGCGAGAAGTTGCTTTCAAGCAAACCTATTTAGTAAAATAATGTTAAAATTGTTCAATCGGTATATGGTAACTTGGATGCACAAGCAAGTAGAAAAATATGACGCATGGAAATGTGGTTACTCATTAGAACTTAGGAGGAATACTAAATTCTGTCCCTATCTTCGGAATCCGCACCTAACACCAGTAAAACCAAATTCAACATAATAATTTCGTTATTTGTCCGTCTGACTATCTGTCTGTCTATCTGTTCCACTGTAACAGTGTACCCACCGCTTACCCAGGACCGTTCCAAGAGCAAAAGCTTCCATATCAGTCCTACTCAATCGTCGAATTTCGTTTAACGGCCGGAGATGGGGCTCGAACCCCGGGTTAACAAATCCGAACTAACGAAACGTCTAATGCATGTTGCTACCGCCGCCTTTCCGTGGACCGCTAAAAAGGTACTTTAAATATATACTAGGGCTTAGAAAAGACGCGAACCATTTCATGTTCCATCCAGCGCAATTGCCAGGGCTTAAAGATTTTTACAAATGATATTTGCCTAAAAGTTGAAATGTTATTACTTTGATTTGAAATTCGTGACTAAAAAATATTGACCGGAGATTATTAATTAAGGCGCGGATCAACACAAAAGACGCCTCGTGGCGCATGCACACGGATGAGATTTTGATTGCATATCTCAGATATTTATCGGTAAAGGTAGGTATATAGTTGCACCTTTCTACTGGTATAAAAATCAAGAGAAATAAATCACTTTCAACGTACTTGTACTGCTTATAAACGTCATTCAAAATGTGAGTAGTATGAAAATAAATTCCACCCTTTTCCTGTAAAAATAAGCAATCACGACTTTTGTCAAAAAAAGTCATAAAATTATTAGCGAGATGTGTGTTTATTTTGAACAAAATCAGCCGAATTGTTTGTGAAATATTATTATACATTTAAAAAAAAAAAAAATAGAAATGCGAACACGGAATTCGTTTCACATCAATATTCTTACTATTTTCAAATTAAGCTAAAAGCTTGTGCTATGAAAATAGGACTAACTTGCTTGTCTGGAGTGAGATTCGAACCTGCGACCTTTGGATCATGAGGCGAGAGTCCTAACCACAAGACCAACAAGCTACTCATATTATCCACCAATCTAAAAAAAGAGTTTGGAGAAAAACGCAAAAGAGTAATGAATTTCAGTTTTTTTTTTTTTTTTAAATAGAGATGCGAACACGGAATACGTGTCACATCAATATTCTTACTATTTTCAAACTAAGCTAAACGCTTGTGCTATGAAAATATGACTAACTTGCTAGTCTGGAGTGAGGTTCGAACCCGCGACCTTTGGATCACGAGGTGAGTGTCCTAACCACAAGACCAACAAGCTACTCCCTACAAGCTACAAAATTTAAAAATTTTACTTCCACGATAGTTTCAAACTGCTATTAGTCAGTCATTTCTTGAAATTTTTGAGTGAGTGATGGTCAAAGCTAGTCAGGAGAAATACCAAAATTTAATTCTACGAAACCCTGATAGAACCAGTCTTGACATACGCCTCTAAAACCTGTGTATTAACGAAATCGCTAGAGGGATCCATTGCAGCATTTGAGAGAAGGATACTCAGAACAGTGTACGGTCTTGTGAGAGATCAAAATGGTTGGCGTCGTTGATACAACAAAGAGCTGTACGAAATGTATGCAGAGCCCGACGTGACCAGTTCTATCAAAGTTGGGCGATTGAGATGGGCTGGGCATGTAATCAGAATGTACTACGATAACCCTGTAAACTGCCTCATACTCTCCACACCATAAGGAAGAAAAAGGCCACAAAGGCCCAAACATCAACAAAGAAGTCCAGTAGTGAATAGACTCAGGCATAATGATTACTTTGAAAATTAATTAGGTAAATGGATTGGAATATTGCAATATCAAATAAGTATAGCGCAGTAAATATTAATTCTCCATAATATGAAAAAGGTTGTTTCGGTAAATAATATTTTTATGATCATACGATTTAGGCCCGTGGCGTATACAATGGTGTTCATGTAAATTTGAATAGGGTTAGTTTTTGATTTTATGCTAGTCAATTTTTTGCCGAGCACGCATTTAGTACGCTTGAGCGTTGAAGGAATCTTACGCGTATTCCCAACGGGTAGTCTACATTTAAAACGAATCGTTAGGCCAACGATTTATATTACTTTGTTTTGATGCGTGTAACGGGGCAAAAGGTCACGATTCGTCCTCAATGAAACGACGATTTCAATTAGTAAATGTGGACGTCGTAAAACGGAACATTTTTTTTCATGTGAGAAATTTACCGCATATTAAAAAAGGATCTCCCTTTTTGTGTTCTGTTTTTATTTTACCAAGTCATTATTGATAAATTTAATTTTCGTGAATCTGGTTTTAGATAAGGGGTGGAGTCTAGTCACTAATGGAACTAATGCTTTTAAATAAACTTTTGTAAAATTGCGTTCCCCGTTGTTGGCCGTGGATTTTAGTGTTTTGGATGGACGATAATTTAATCAAACGCAGTCGAAATTAAATTAACATTTAAGAATTGCGTTACTCTAAAATTGAAGATTTTATAAATAGACATTTAGGCGGATAAGGATGATAAATGACCTTCTGGATTGTTGAAAAGGTAACAGAAAATTCGTTTTGCCTTCTAAGACCTTTTATAATTAAACATTGAGAAATGAAAACTTACTACACTTAAATTGATTAATTGAATAAATAAAGAAACCATTTGTAATAAACATTTTTCGACATTTAGTATACATCTCTTACGCATTATACAGGGTGTAACAGAGCTAGTCTACAATATTTAACAGGTAGATATTATATAAATAACGAATCGAAAATATTAAAGAAACAACTTTTTTTTATAAATTGGCTTCATTCGCTTAAACTTAAAACTAAATATAAATAAACAATAATATAAAATGTCAAGACCGTGTAATTTGGTGGGCCGACCCTTGCGTGTTGCCTGAGCTGTTGCGTGTTGCGCTCTGATTGCGTGTCACACTCTAATTATCTAAAGCTGTAATTCGAGCTTGATTTCAGCTAGTTATGGACGTTACGGACATATAGACCGACAACGAAATAACTGTATTAAGATTTTAAACATAACGCTTTATTTACGCATTAATGCCCGTTTGGTCGACTGGCGTCTAAGTGCGGGTCGAGTATTAATACATATACAGTTTTGTTAATTGCAAAAAAGGTCATAAAACTCAATCAAAATGTCAAATTACTAAAATATAGCAATAGAATCAATGGCGTGTTTTTATTAAAAAAATATACGCGTATTATCGACGCTTTTATATCTACTCGAAATTATATATATATATATACAAAAATTTATGGGGGTGTTAAAATACATTTTTGCAGTCAATCTATGCATGTGCTTCAGCATTTTTATGACAATATGGAAGTTAAAAAAGGGTTGATAAGGTGGGTAAATTTTTTTTTGTATTTAGAATTGAAGAATTCTATTTGAAATGCGTTGTTCAATGAATTAACTAGTAGGTATTTTCGATTAGAACTATTGTTTTTCATGGTATAGATATCTAGGAAAG
This sequence comes from Agrypnia vestita, assembly GCA_016648135.1. Taxonomy (NCBI): domain Eukaryota; kingdom Metazoa; phylum Arthropoda; class Insecta; order Trichoptera; family Phryganeidae; genus Agrypnia; species Agrypnia vestita. The sequence goes on from JADDOH010000411.1 coordinate 71,517, forward strand.
ACGTCCAATAAAACCTATATAAAAAATTAATGAAAAATACTACTGGCAGATTTTTTTGAATTTATTTTTTTAAGGATAAAAATTCTATAGTAACGGAAGTTGCGCACGCCCAGTGTGCGCATTGTAGCAAAAATGCGTGTTGCGGAAATGCAATACCACGTAATGCGCTTGCACCCATCAAACTGTCAAAAACTTATTCACTTGAAATTAGTGTTCCAGTTATATAAAAAATGTAATATCGACCGTCTTGGATCGAGTACCCATCATAAAGATGCTCAATTCAAAAGCTAACGAATTATTATTATTAATTAGTTATTGAAATGAAAATAATAACTGTGTATTAAATTACGATTTTAGGCGTGTGTGTTATTGTCGATGTTTTTTACAAAAATGACGTAATTGTCAGATATTCGTTTTCAAAACGAAAAACACATTCATTCATTCGACATCCAATGCGGCTGTTAAATTTGTATAGATTCAAAACTTTTGAATTCGGAACCGAAAATTGATAAAACATGAAGGTGCGCAGGCAATTTTATTGAAAATGCGCACGTTTTTGATTCGTCGCACAAAATATATTTTTTTTGTTAATAATTATTGCTGTATTACATACCCTTTCGCTTCGCACCATGTCTTTCTTACTTTGTGTGACCTATTTACTTGAATAATTCTTGCTTTGCACCTTATTTCTTGTTATATCTTACCTTTTATGAATCTGCATGTGATAATTTCTATTTACGTATTTGAATCATCTTATATTTCTGTATGATAATTTAATGTACCTATATATTCTTATATATATGGAATGTGTGGGACTGCACAAACCTCCCCACAAAGTATTATTTACTTATTATTTATATATCTTTGAATCGTCGTGAGACGTGGATTTGAAGAGATATCATGCTATCAAAAACCAATAGTCATATTTGTACCCCTTCAAAAACAAACTATAAATATTTAATTTAAGTATATTGAAGTATGTATTATCAAATATTTTTATCATCCTTCTAGACATCGTATTATTGTATTAATATACATTTTATCCAATAGGTAAATATCAATTATTACAACCACGCCAAAAAAGTATAACTTCTACCGCGCCTGCATGAGTAGGTACACGCTTCTCCATTTTTTCGCGAGACCCGCTGTACGCTAGATTAGCTCGCACAGTGTTAGAACATTTTGAAAAATAATTCCAGCGCAAGTGCATAATGGAGATAGTAATTAATTAAATTTCGGACGCTTAAGCGGCTTTCGTCGTTAATTTCCATTACACCTCCCCCTTTTTACTCAGTCGGCTGTCGAAACGCGTCGCTCCACATTCGTCGGAATTTAAATTGAACAAACTAGCGGGCGGCTAGGTAGGTGCCTCCCTCCGCGCCAGGGTCGGCAGTGTTGACCTAATAAAAAAGCGAAAAGCGTCAACAATAACCCGGCGTTAGGTAACGTTCTGTCATACGGCCGTTTTAATTAAGGAGCGACTCGTTTCGAGTGAGGCTCCCACGCACGCAGGTCAGGGGGCCCGCTGTATGTAAACTCTTTGGCTCGCAGTAATTGGACGAGTTGAGCAAAGAACTCAGGATGCCTGCTTTACTTAAAGGATCCATTCGCTTGCGCATAAGATTTTGTGTACTGTGTACATTGAGTACGACATTCATTTTTTCAAAATGTAACCTCGCAGCCTTTAATTAAACAGAATAAACTAAATGAGATATTTACATAAAATACTGTATGTGAACACAAGGGTGCACGCCTGCTTTACTAAAACTATACTGATAATATGCCGTTTTTATAGGTTTCAACAACATGAATAAAGCTGATCTTAGCATAGTCGATAGAATGAAGAAAGAGTCGCTCAGATGGTTTGGGCGAATGAGCGAATGGACGTTGAAAGAATGTCAAAAAAATATATGATGCAAATGATAACGGTACCAGAAAGAGAGAATGACCGCGGAAAACGTGGCATGATCAGATTGATCAGATACTGGAGGATAGTCCTGTTAAAGGATGTATGAACGTGGATGAGGCGAGAGTTGTGTGTCAGGACAGAAGAGCGCGGCACTCTATCCTCTCTCCCTAACCCAGCGGGGAAACGGCGTTATAGTAAGTAAGTCAATAACATATTTTTTACACAAAATATACAATAGGTATTAAAATTGTTCATACATATGTTATGTACCTACATCAGATTAACTCCGTTTATGTGCATTATAAAATGACAAAATCAAATGCAATCTTCTATTTAAAGACAAGTAGGTACCGTTAAAGTTCTTCAACGCATCGCGCGTAAAGGTAAGAAAATGAATATAATATAGAAAACTTAGAAAATAAAAGAAATTTGAGCTCGGGTATTGAATTTCCTAACAGTGTTACGTTCACTTACTCTTCTCCTCTCCTCTAAATATTCCCGTTACAACTACCGATATATCAATAACATCGGCTCATTTCACAGTATCACAGTAATATTAATTAATTAAATTAAACAGTAATAAATAAATCAAACTAAGTAGCCTACAACACAAATTAGAATTTCCATCAATGACAATTATCTCAAACGGATAAAATAATCTAAAATACACATGAAATACAGCACCCACATACCGAATTGCATTTTGTTTCAATAAAAAAGAGAAAATGAAATAGTACGCAGTATATGTACAGTATAGGTACGTAAAGCATAATTAAAACATGATTATAAAGAATAACGAATTTGACCATAATTAGCAATCAGAAAGGAAACATCAATAACAGCACCCGGAACATATGCAATTATCATAACACCATAAATTGTTGTCGTGACTCGGAAAAACCCCATGTTTGCTTTTGATTAATGAGTCGTGACTTCATCTTCTTCTTCTTCTCGTGCCCTATCCTGGTGTGAAAATATTCCGTTGCGTGATGCGCGCGCATTTCGTTGCATCTTGAAATTTCACGAAGAATAATGACTTCACAAAAAAAAAAAAAAACAGAAATGGGTGTGCTACGTTTCTCCTTACCCTTGCTCCAATAAATGGTTGTGTATATCAAGCTGTTGACCCCGGGTCGAGAAAAGTATGCGGCGATGAGGCCCGCCTCACATATTACCGACTCATTTTGATTATGGAGGCAAACTGTCGTGGACACGGAACTCGTACTTTCATGGCCTGTTATATTAAAGTTCAACGCGACTCGGGGAATTAATTTGTGACAATTGACCTGCACAGTTCAAGACATCGCTGACGTAATACGGTCGACAACCCAACAGTAGGTACTCACGTATGGTCCCACTTTTCTACATTGCCTGATAAATATTTATCTATTTTTTGACATTAAAAAAAATATATATTTGCTATGTAGATCGAATCGGTGGGAAACAAATGGAACACTTAAAATAACTTTAGTATTAATAAAATAAATTGTATGTACATAATTAAAACAAAAAAAAGTAACCCATAAAAACCAAGTTTTTATTATACTCCCTTTCTTTGTAAAATAAAACAACAATTAAAGATGAAATAAAACATATAACATAACCTAAACTTACAGTAATTTAATATATTTCTAAAATGTCAGATGTTTTGAGCTTTGATAAGGCACTTCATGCTTTGAAGATTAAATTCAAAAAAAATTTGTCAGTCAATTTAGATTTTCAACATTCGTAGTCAAGTACCTATTATGCATACCGATGGAGTAATTCAAATTTAGAAAATATTCCGCGACGTTATCGGGCCGCCGTAATCAAACTTTTCTAATGATTCCAATTTGAAAAAAACAATCAAATTTCTAAAAATCCGAAATTATACTATAATTATTAATTTTTTTTAACGAAAATTTGATCGATCTTCTTGATTGTCGCCACGAGTCTACTTGCCAAGTTTCAGCTCGGTTGGATCAAGGGAAAAAGGTCAAAAATCGATCCAAAGTTTTTGTTGACGGCAAGCAAGCAGACGCCACGAGTTAATATAAAGGGAGTAAATAGTTAGAATTATAAAAAATAACGATACTCCGAAATAATTAGTTTACTTGAGTCACTAATATTTATCTAATGATATTTGTATTTCTCTACACTGTTCCATTATTAACTTATACATACTTATTCATTCATGCTCTTATGTATAATACTCCTGTCCCCAAATATAAGTATTACTTTACAAGGGACAGTTAAACGTGTATAAAAAAATCTAATATTCAATGTAAAATGTATGTAATATTTTTATTTTCAATAAAGATAAAATTTCAATTTCAAAAAAAAAAAGAAACACGAACTTGATCGTAATCGCTATTATTTTTATATTAAAATTAAATTTGCGCTATCTGTCACTTTCTACACACTTTAACTTTCTGTGTCTGTGTCCACAATATTCGCACGTCTGTGACTGCACCTAATTAATATCAAACGCCCAATAGGTACTCTCGCAATTTATTTTCACTGGACGCTCCGCACTAGTCGCTGTTGCTTTAACACATCTATTAAATCGCCAATTATCGAAAAAAACTGTGTTACGAGTAGCGGTTATGTCACCCACTATATAGAGAATGTTATTTCATGAACTTTAGGGTATGATCGACTGACTTCTAAACCTTTCTAGTTCAGATGTTCAGATTGCTGAGAAATCCTAGATTAAAAAGTTGTGTACTTCTTTCAATTAGTGTTTATGTCTATTAAGATGATTATATTAAGATGATTTTTTATTGCTACCAATCTTGATTACTGATATACATTTGTATTATGTTTTTATTGTAAAAGATTTATACCGTTAGTATAATATGTGTAACAATGCTTATTTTCAAAATCTCAAAATAGTAACATTGTAAGATACAATACGACAACTAATTGATTTGCTTAGTAAATCTTCACATAAAGTCTGTAACTTTAAAATACACATTTAAAAGCATCTAAAATAGCACTGAAATCTGAAAATGAAGTTACTACAAACATCGATCTAGATATTTTGAAGCCTCATTTATAACATCCTTCATATACCTACATTTGCAAGGAAAAATCCTCTAAATCGCGATTAGACTACCCCTATCTGAAGACATTTCCTCAAGTTAATGTAGCAGGATCAGCAGTCCTTAAGGAACCGACGTCTACAATCCTGAGGACCATAAATCATGCACGTGTAATATGACAGCGGGCTATAGGAGATAATATATTTTTGCCGATGTAAACAGTATATCTAGTAGTATAGGATGGTAATATTATGATATAACACAGAGTTCAATATATTCACTTGTTTTGATAAATTTTACTTTTATCGACTCATTTGATTTGAATCTGATGGCTGATAATAAAATGCGTGTATGGAACGGGGAAGAATAGTCGAAGATGATAATTCTTTGTGTTATTGCTGTAGAAAAGAGTTTGTATAGCCTGATGGTAATACTTGCGATCAAATTGTCCGAGGTTCAAGGCTGGTTCCGGAAGATACGTACTTCATACATCTTTTCCTATTGAAAAATATATATATACGTATTTTAAATATCTAATGAAAATATTGCTGCAAGTTAAAATTATTTTATTTTATTGATCTACTCCCATTTGGGCTTTAACATGAATATTTTTATTTATTAAATAAGCGCTTTCTTCCGTGTAAATTTACTAAATTTCAACGAACTTTGCAATTAACCTTAAATAAATTCTGTGAAAATCTAAGTATGCATTACTTACAGCACTATCATTATATCCCAATGTGTCCTCCAAAAATTAAATATTCCTACTGACATATTAATCATAACCCGATTAACATAACTGTGAGTATATGCTTACATGAAAAATAATATTAATCATAAAAAAGGCGACCTTCGAAACCCACTGGCACTGGCTTGGCACTGGCTTCTCGCACTGAGAGTTCCGGGTACAATTCCCGGTGAGATCACAACTAATCTATATGATTTACTCAAGCCTAGATGTGTTTCGCTTCTGTAATTTAGTCTCTTAGATTGTTGAAACGTAAATACAAAAAATATACTAAAAAAATGGCATAAAAAATGAATTTGTATGTTACACACATCGTAAATACACAAATAACACTGAAAATACATAACGACTTTAATATTATCCTAAACAATTCAAATATTTCTTTAAAACAAAAAAATCGTAACTTACCTATTCGTATATTTAAATATATAACTTCAAAAAATGTATGTACGTAGTTATATTGTGTTTAGTTTATATTTGATCACTCTGAAATATACTAATAAATTCAACAACAAATGTGACATGTAACGTTCAAACTTCAATGTATAAGTGTTTTGCCAACATTTCTTCCCCTACATTTGATTGATAACTTTTTGTTTTTAAATGTCTTTGAAATGACTATTAAACATCCCTTATGAAGGTTATCGAGGTTACGCTTTTGTTTTAATACCTCAGTTAATATAAAAAATGTGACGGCCCATTTCTGTACACAATATTTCAAATAAAAGATGGTTACTTGTAAAACTTATTAAGAGGTGCTCAATATTTGAGGCTTAAGCCTGTAATTTTGATTAAGCAGTGTAAGAAAATGATATTCTATCTATTTTATTTTTAATATTTATTCTATAAAACAGGTATTTATCTCGGTAAAATAATATGTTTTTTAACAAGTGGTTCAATAAAATTTAATGTTTCAAATAATGAGGCCATTAAGCTATCGCTTAAAATATTATTAATGAATTATTATCGGTTATAAATTTTGTTATTCTCAGTAGAGAGGGATATCAGATCAGTTTTAAAATACTTTTCTGCAACTCGAGAAAGTAAATCTCACTCGAATGACATAAACGGTCCATTTGTTGACATCTGACAATATTTGTCATACTTTACGGCGAGGATTCCAGAAACGTAGCGGAAAACTGGGGGGAAATAATAGTATTCATACAAAAAGGGGATGCTGTTACGGCCCCCCGCTGCGCCACTGACGTGATGACACAAGGGTCTGTTTGTCAATGGATGGGCGATAAATTATACACAATTGATATTTAATTTCAAAGTTGAAAATTTTTTGGTGTTCGCTAGTGCGACCGGCACTCGGAGGTGATTTGCATGTGGTTCAACCAGGGGATGGGAATAAAAATGAAAAATGAATGATTTTATTAGAGATTTCAACTTATATCTAGATAGTAAAAGGTCAAACATTTTAACCCTTACTATTTATAAAATAAAAAGTTTTTTTATTAAAAAAAAATATATTCCAAAGGGCCGTGCCCACGAATTGAGAAACGATGAGATAAATTTCAGTACCATTTACCGTCAAGAAATAAAGAAATGAACTCAAAGTTCAGCTTGTAATTGGTAGAAAGAAATAAAGGACATATTTACAGAACAGAACAGAACATTTAAATTAAATGGAACACATAAAAATCGTGTCAAGGCTTTTTTGAAAAGATAACTTTAGTGTTTAAATGTAGAGTGGTTTTTTTAGAGGTTTGTTTTTCGAATTGGCAACAATTTTACCAGTTTCAGCCAATTTGACAGCTCACAACTGATTTGCGCTCAGTTTGATTTACCATTTCATCATTAATAGATTAACGCCAGGACAACGCCTGCAAATTTACTTCAAAAATCATCGTATCGTAATAATATTTAAACACTAATGGCGTAATATTATTTTAATTTTTAATTTTACGCTTCAACAGGCCAAGAGGCCTAGTCACAGAATTGAAGTGAAGTGAAACACAAAAAACTCGGGCTTGAGTAAATCACATATATTAATTGTGACCTCACCGGGAATCGAATCCGGAACCCTCGGTGTGAGGAGCCAGTGTCATGCCCACTAGGCTACGAGAGCTGCCTATAAATATCATGCAATAAAATTCATATCATGGCCAATACCACGATTTTTATGTGTTTATTTAATTTTAAAGTTCTAAAACTCAAAAAAATACCCATATGCATAGAAAGTTTGATTTATATATAAACCCGTGATGCACAAGCGTAATTTAGAACAATATATTACTTATTTTGAATTGTAAGACAACATTTCATAATCTATATCATAGGGTTATTTCCCTAGTTATATTGTTATTGCTTCAAACGCGCCTACGGTAATGCATATTCTTTGTTAAAAGATTTTCAGAATAATACAAGATTTTGCCGTAATTTTTCTATAATATACCTACGTGGAACGTTGGAGTTAGTGCCAGATAATCCCGGATGGGCGCCACTTTCTCTACCGCCACGCTTACAAGATCCCAGAAGGTTCAAACGGTTTAAGGAGCACAGTTGCTCAAACATCTTCTACAAATCTAAAAATACCTCCCTCGTTGGGTGCAAATTAAACACAGATACATGGGACACTGGACCATACACCAGCCTCCGTTAATCCTGTGTTTGCGCAGATGTGTTCAGTTAGTTAGTACGGGATAGCAAGGGATCTAAACACCTTCAGAGCGAGATTGAAATTATGTTGTTATTTTTTTGTCTCAAAATACTAAACGATCGAATCTAAGAGGTGATATGGATGGAATGCGCAGTACGAAAATATAACAGAAGTGAATTAAAATTATTATTTTTAACTCCCCTGTATGTCCTCTAAAATAAATGAATAATCTACATATTGAACATACATGTAATCTTATGTATGTAAAAAAATATTGAATTTAAATGAAATATACATAAAAAAATAATACATTTACAAAAAGGGTTTCTAAAATAATGTAACGTCTTACGACAACTTCGTTACGACAACGATTCGTTAATTTCTTTTCGATTAGCTTTAAGACATACAAGAAGTACGTAGGCCACGCGTTAGGAAATTTGAAAAAAAATCGTCTAATTCACTGTCCGTCACGCAGGTTTTGGCAGAGAGGATAGAACGCCATACTCTTCTGTCATGGCGCAACACATTTTCCTCGTACGTGAGTTGTTGAGTGTGTCAATATAATATTCTCTAATGTCAACATAATATACTCTACTAAGCTCAATACTTTATTGTATACCATCATTTCAAATATCAATCTAAAGTTATTGCTTGTTAAAAACGTGTTTATTTAAGTTATAAACAAGATGCGAAAACTCTTTATTTGATTTACCAAAAAAAAATAGTTAAAGTTTAAAAATTTTGGCAGGACCATCCCGCAATATTTCATTATTATTATGCCAAGATTTAATTAAGGGTTTAATTATGTAAACAACTTTTTTGCGTTTCATTTTGCGAAACTGTGTAGGTATACGTTTTTGCACCCGTCATATGATTGATTTTAAACACTAGTTAGACACTAATTATTCTTAATCTCACTCTAGGATCATCTATTAGCGTCATCAATAAATGACTTTCGACGGTCTATTTGTTAAAAAATAAAATAATCTTTTCAAATCACAGACCACCAAATTGTAAAATTGTAATTTTTTTGGTACACGATTGGCTGGTTACAAAATTTAGTTTGAATTTGGTTATTGTTTGACTTATTTGAAAAATAACTACTAGTTTGCTTATTTTGAAACAATTGTGAGAAGGTGTATTAGTATATAAGTCGCGCTTTATTACAAAAATATGTTTTTACTTGAAGAGACTCGGCTTGAAAGGATATTAAAAAAACAACAATGTAAGAAATACTTTGACTGCTGTATAAATGTGTTTAAAATATATGACGCGAGGGGGGAACATAATTCGCTATGACCTGATCCTCTCGCTTAAGGAAGGGGTTTATTTTCTTTGTGCAAATTTATACTCTGTGGTAGATTCTTCTCCTTCTTTCTTTTAATAAACCTATATGTGATCTGCTTTCCATAAGATATAGGATATGAGGATTCCCAATTGAATATTCTATATATATTTATATTCCCCATTCCCAATTCCCAATCCTTAAATATTTTGGGAGGTCTTCCGCGAGGACGGCTTCCATGAGGCTGACTGTGTAGTGCGATGTAAGGGAGTCTGGTGCTGTTCATCCTCTGGACACGACCTGCTCCTCCAGTCCCTCCTTCACTGTATACTTTATCGTACAGTATTCTCTACCTCACATATCTTTCTTACTATGGTGTTCCTCACGTGGTCCCTAAGGTCTTCATCTCAGAAGTCCTCAATGTTTATTTAGTCTGCCCTTGCTTCAACGCCGCATGTCAATATTGGTCTTACGCATGCTTTATAGATTCTCATCTTGCTCTTGATGGCCATATCTGTATTTCGTAAATGAATATTTATAACAATACATTCTCAACAATCACAGTGACGCATAACTGGAAAATTTCTTGGAAAAATATTGCTTCATATACACGTCCGTGTTGATAATAAAAATAAAATTACTATCGGAGCCTGAAAGGGTTACGAGCTTGAAAGCCAAAGTCCAACCCAGACTACTTAGCCACGCTTAGTTTGGTCGCGAAGGCTTTTAACTCCGCCTGAAACTTTAAACACCTTGTCCACTCAACCCCCCAGCCCCACAGCGGCCCCAACCTTCCGATATCTTAGGGCCTGGAGTCTCAAGGACTTTGTCTAATGTAAACGTTAAGTCATTAGCGATTTGTGTCCACGGGCCGTGTCCGAATGCAAAATGGGGATGTGTGTGTAAATTATTTATAATGAGGGTTGCTATAATAGGGTAGCTGATCATCAATAATATCAACATGTGGACACTACACGAGGCTTCGAGAAAAGTTGGTCTCAATGTGAATATAGAGAAAACAACAATTTTTAGTCCAGAGTGCAGAAACATCACAATTAATAACAATAATATTGAAATAATAGACAGTAGAATATATTGTCATGGATTGTAGCTGCGGGAGGAATGAATGAACTACGCTGGAAATTAATTACCGATTTATTAATTACTGATTATTCAATGTATAAAGTCACTTAAAGCGAATTAAACTTAACACTACTTCGCTATTACACTGTTTCGCAATATATCACTCGTAAATAAACACTAGATTATCGCTGGAACACTTCATTTAACATTCACTAGAACATTTCATTGAGTTTTCGCTCGCAGTAATCGCTATTCGTTTATTTATCACTCCGAATGGCCGCCCCGGCCGTCGCGGCTTGCAGCCGACTTCTCAGAGTTTTTGCCTGTCACACGCGGCTACTACAACTCGCTCTCCGCAGCCGGCGGATTTATTTATATCTGAAGAATTCTGGTAGGTACTTTCGTACTTTCTAGTGTTTAATAGAAGATTCTCGTGGCTTCTAGGCTTTTCTAAGTATTCCTCGAATTTTTCAGATATTAAAAAAAAATGTAGATTACCCTAAGCCGTTCTCGATGTTTCGATAGTGTTGTGACAAGTGACAGGAGTGCGTTATTATTTTGAGTATCTCGTTACAATATATATCTGGGACACAAAATAAAAATGGATAAAGAAAACCAAACAGAAGAATTTTCAAGACTAATATGAATTAATTGGGCTGCTTTTTGCAAACTCAAACACATTTTCGACAACATAGAGATCCCAATTAGCTTAAAGAGAAAAATCTTTGAATCATGCACACTGCCAGTGATGACATATTGAGTGGAGACTATGGCCCTTACAGTTAAAAGTGTAGAAAAACCTAAATGCACGCAACGATCCATGGAGAGATCCATGCTTGGTGTAAGCCTAATTGATAGGCTAGGCGCAGAACTAGAATAGGCGGAGTGTTATAACGGGAGTGAGTAGTAATGGGAGTCTTAACCACTAGACCAACAAACAACTCTTTATATATAATTGTTTATTATATACTTATTTTATGTTGCTATATGACACGGCTAGACAACTAAAACAGGAACATAAAAAACTAAAAACCAAGTTTTTATTATACTCCCTTTCTCATTTCCTAGTTAAAACAGGTTTAGCGCTTACCCTACGTATTGAGCTCGAATTGGGCGATTCTAAAAAACCGATTAATAAAAAAATTCGAAAAATCCAAAATTATACTTACTATAATTATTATTTTTTTTACGAAAATTTGTTAGATCATTTTTATCGTTGCCACGAGTCTGCCTGCAAAGTTTCAGCTCGATTTTATAACGAAAAAAGGGCTATAAATCGTTCCAAAGTTTTTTTGTCAGACAAGCAAGCAAACAAGCAGACGCTACGTGTTAAAAGAAAGAGAGTAAAAACATGTAAAAATTTTGTATTTGTCAGAAAATTAAATTGGGAACGTAAAAATATGTTAGATTTTCGTAAGGAACGCGAATATTATAAATTAATAATCTTTTCTATTTCGTAACCTCTCATTTATTAATTCGCCAAATTAAATTTATTGAAATTTTAAACTTCTGTATTAAATACGTACATAGGTAGGTACCTAATATACTTAACTTTATTTGTTGTCGATAATGTAGATACATACATACACGTTCAATTAAAATTTATCGAGAGTTTAAGATGAAAATTAAACACCCAACGAATTAAGGAAAATCGGCAAATTAATACGCAAAACTTAACGCCAAGTTTATCCAAGATGGCCTCAAAGACTCGGAGAGCTTTCTGTGTAATCATGGCGCTGACCAAAAGGTTGGCATTAACGTGGCCAGTGACCAAAACCAAATTGGGCAAACTTGTAGTCAAACAAGCGGTAACTACGTAAGTGGAAACCGAGTTTACAGTTCCCGAGATCCCGGCGTCTTCGGGGGGCCGGCTAAATACATCGAATCAAGTATTATCGGGAATTTTATCCCACTTTTGGGGGAAGAATCTTACAAGGAGATATGAGCTTGGCAGTGACATGTTTGCATTCCGATTAATTCATTATCAACACATTTTATTTTGAAGCAGCAATATTTAAAACAAAGTTCTGTGATATTATTGATGGATTTGGCGACAACATTTTAGAGAGAGATGTGCAAAACAGAGTATTAAAAGTATTTATTTTCAAAATGCAAATTTTTTATTTTGAATGCAAATACGTATTCTCAAAATACCTTTATTCAAATAAAATACCTTTATTTTTTATTTATTTATCTTCATCTTGCTACATGACATAGGAGATGGAGCCGGTTATCTCACTAGGAAGAACCTGTGCCGAGATGAGCAGCTGAACAATATAGTGAGAACAAAAAATAATAAAGATATACAACAAAATACTATATAACTATAAAATTAATTAAATAATTAATTGAGTATATAAATATAAAATGTGGATAATAAGAACAGTATATATTGTAAAATACAAAAGCAATAGTGAAATTAGAGTAATATATATATAAAATCATATGCATGGATAGTAACAAAATGTATATTAGTAAGTTAAGTTTTTACAACTGATTTATTACGCTGATTTTAACACTAGTATTTGTTCAAATAGTTCATCTTTCATGTTACGTCTATGTGATCAGTCTATTCATATCATTCCATCATATCATTCCATCAAATGAAAAAAGTCGTTCATTAGGAACAGAACTCGGTAAACAAGCATTATATTTAAGGAAAAAAATCACAGTAGGATGGGATAGGAATTTAAACTATGTCATCATCATTTAAATATTGTAGTGTTTCCAGATCAATTGTAGTGTTGGCATTATCACTAGCTACAAAAGAGAGTTGGTCCCTATAATGGCAACACTTAAGATGGTTGCGTTCATAAAAATGAATTTTCGATGAAATAAAATATATAAAAAGTACGAAGTATAAAATAAAAAAATAAAGCATTTTTCAAATACAAAATATGTTTCGTAAAGTATTTTAAATAAAATAGAAAATGCATTTTGAAAATAAATATTTCAAATACAAAATAAAAATAGGTATTTTGTATTTGCATTTCAAGTATATGTATTTCAAATAAAATAAAAATTATCATGAATCATCTCTACAATCACAATCACAGGTCTAAACCGCGCAAGGGATTTTGTTTTGACAGTTCATTCTGTGCGAAGTGTGTCGCAGGTCGACGGCCAGGTGTGCCCAGTCGTGAATTTTGGAGCGATAGATACATGCGAAATAATTAGGCAAAATAAATGAATGTAATTAATATCTACTATGCACGAGAATTGGATGTTCTACGAGCAATATACAAAGTGTTTCCAGTTATAATAAAGTGTTCATATACGAGTGATGCATTGTGAAATAGTGTAATTTAAAATGTAGCCTTAAGTTTAATTCGTGTTATGTGATTTTGTTCTTTTAATAATTAATTATGCTATTTATTGTAATTTTTGATGATAATAAAAGAAAATTTGCTACCTGGGACAATGACGGCAAAATTGTGTGGTCCGCTGCGCGGCCCCGCTGTATGGGGGGGCCTGTTAGCATTAAAATATGCCAACCAGACGGTGAATGGGCAGGACCCATATACTAGCTATAGCTTATAAAACTATTCTGGGTAAGCAAAGGATTCGCTCTCATTGTATAAGTATTGATTGAAATAATTACAATAAAATACGAGTAGGTACAAATTATTGTACCTTGAAATTAACGGCTATTGTATATCTATCAAGGGTGCTTCATTTTATGCGATAATAATATAATTATTGTAATGTTAAGTGCTCTCAGATCGATTTTAAAATTAATGAATTCTTAAATTAATGTGCTCGTTCCTATAAAGTTTGCCATCAAATAATAAATTTGACTTTTATTGCGGTACCAACCGGTAACGGTTACCGGGATGCATTATAAATAATAAAAATTCGTTGTACACATGGAAAAAATTATAATTTTTTTTTATTACTGTTGGAAAAAAAAGGATACAATGAAGAACATTACAATATTTGAAAAAATGAATAAGAAGAAGAACAAATTTATAAAGTATGATATAATTATTAATTAATCCATATACGCTCAGTGCCCCATTTTAGGGTGAATCATTTATGTAGGTTGAATCGCTTTGGGTATTGATATATTCCATGTATCTGAAGGGGTTTTCCGAAGAAGGATTCTCCTACACCTTTAATCAGATTTTATATGTTAATTAATTAAATATTCTTATTTTAATATATCCATATATATACCCTCCTAATATGTTTGCATTGAATATTATGTTTGTAATGTACAAATTATTGAATAAATAAATTGAGAATTGAAAATTGAACTCATAAGTAATATTAAAATTTATATTAAAACATTTATAGTACAGTATTTATTTTTATAGTATTTATTAAGAATTCGTGAAAAAATTACAAGCAAATCTGGCAGCTTTTTTTTTAAATTTTGATATGTGATCCTACGTATATTGACATACGAACTGTTTTTAAAATTTTCAAATCAAATTCAGTAATCGAAAAACCAAACTGACGGTTAATCTTAAAAAATTCAAGGTAAAATTGTATGTAGTTATGTATTACTGGTGAGTAATTCACAAATACTTAAGAAAAATGTAAGATGTAAATCAAGAGAGGAAAATTCTGTTGAATAATCAAGGTGCTAAGGTCCTGCTGGCGAATAATTGGCATCAAAAATCGGGTATCACGAAGGTGGAAGATTCAAGAGCAAAGGCTTGATTTGTGCTGTAGCGCCAAAAGGGAAGAGGAAGAAGATGCTCAAATAGGTTCTTCATCTTCATAGAACCAAAAACATTCGGCATATGTTTACAAAATTAGACAAGCGATTTTAGTATAAAATCATAGTAGTATAAAGTCCGCATCGAGCATTTTACAGGATTATTATAAGTAGCGATGTTATATAAGTACAAGCTGCAACCCGTCAAAAGTGAGAGTACTTTTACATACCTGTTCCTAAAGAATAAGTACTTATTTACTTATTTACAGCCGACACTCAAAAAGATAGTAATAACAACTTTTTGAACATTTTTTAAAATATTTTCACCGCCGGCAGTTAATGGTAATATTAAACCCTGGCGATTGTGCTGGGCGGAACGTTGAAATGGTTCATATCATTGCTGAGTCTTATAGGTATTGTATTTTTTGACGTATAATATGTTTAAATATCTTAGATTTTACGTGTTCAAATGCCGTGTAAGAGAAGATTAAAGACCGTAGAAAAATGTAAATTTAAAATTAAAAAAAAAAGTATTTCTATAGTTCTTCAGACCTGACAATCAACGTAGTTATACTACAAAAAAGAGAAGAAGAAATAAAAGCATCCAGAAATTTCCATTCCATTAGTAGCGCGGGCGTGCATCTAGTATAAAAGACGTTTGAAGCGTCAAAATTTTTCGATTCAATTCTTCAAACTAAAACTGCGATCAGCGGGCGACACAATGCGGAGGTTTATTTTTTTTGGCGCGAACATTCTAGTGACTTTCCAAATAAAATTTATGTTTTATTAAACCAAATAGCTGCAACTACTTGAAAAAAGTAACGCAGAGTGTCTTCTTACCGAGGATAGCAAACAAAATTTTAAACGCCAAAGCGATACATTCCTGCAGTCATTATTAACGTGACACTAATTTGTCAGGGTTCTCATTCCAGATCCTCTCTGCATATCAGTGTGGCGACAAACATGATTAAGTGATTGAGCGAGTGAATGTACCTACAATACTATCGCCGTCTGCCTTCCGGCCGGGGCAGGCAGTGGGCGAGTCTCGCACCGGATGACCTTATCCAGCTCGCCCGCCGTCCCAGGGCCGGGCTGGTGACTCAAAAATTGGAAAAAAATCTTCACACGAATATAATAACCGTACACATGTAAATAAAATTCAAAGATTGATAATGCCCTCGTAAAGCGAAACGCGTCATAGAAAATTAAAAAAGTATAACTTAAAAAATAAGTGTTTTTATTTCCGTATGTGTGATTATGGAGTTCTACTAACTTACCTCTGAAACAATAAAAAATAAAATCATTGAGAAGTTGTTCCTTGATCTTTGGTAAGATTCTGATTAGAATTGCTCAGCTCAGTGGAACATCGGTTTCAAAGTTAATATGTTTCCAGAAGGCTTTCTGAAAACCGATTAAATAAAAAATCTGAATCACATTAATGAATTACACTAATTTATTGCAGACTCTTAAAAATGCACAGCACAGCAAAAATATTTTCTTCTAATTACTTAAGAACACAATACCGGATTTTATCCCCAGTGGGAAATCATTAATCAAGATATGCCATATATGTAGATTGAGTAGCTTGTTGGTGTTGAGGTCATGACGCTCACCTAGTGATCTGATGGTTAAGCCCCATTCCAGGACACCAGCAAGTTAGTCCTGTTATCATAGCACAGGCTTTTGGCTTAGTTTAAGACTAGTAATTATATTGATGAGACATGTAGGTATTCCGTGTTCGCATCTCTATTAAAAAAAATGTCTCAAAGGGACGAAGCTATTTTTATATGGGAAAATAGGTATGAAAGTCTTTTTGGGTGTTCATAGGGCTAACGCCTATCTTACGACTGGTTTAAGTGATCACTTTACACAATGTAACGTTCACAATTCTACCCATGATAGACTACCGGAAATAATTTCACTGTACTTTTCTTACATTTACATGGAAAGTGGTGAGGAAGGAGGAGAGGTAGAAAACTTTTTATAACTATGCACATCAGCTCTTGGGTGACTTCTGACATTAAGGTCACCATATTTTTAATAAGCAAATAAGCGTGCGCCCACCCCGAAAGTCAACCAACCATGCCAATGACAGCTTCCAATACATTGATACGACTGTGTATTATACAAAGTCGTATCAGTGTACTAAAAGGGAAAATTGATGAAATACCGACTCCACCTTACCTAAAAACATCAAGTTCCGGGTAATTTTAATCTGAAAAGTAGTCCAAGTCAGTTTGTTTAAGCGTGAGTTTTAAAGTGTTTCTGAATAACTATCTATCTATCTAACAAAAGAAATGTCTAACACATTGCTTTTGTTAGTGACAATTCTGCTCCTGCTTTTTTTATCGTTCTTCCAATAAATTTTGAAGAAATAACAAAAAATAGTGAACTCACCCACAGTCACATCTGACTACTTTTATATTTTACGTTTTTATTTTATTGTCCTTTGATATTGTATTTTTTTCGATTTCCTTCTTGGATAAAAAATACAATGTACCCTTTCCCAAATTTTTACAATTTCATTTTATGGACGTTGACCATTGATATTTTCTCAATACATTTTTGTCTTAATTATGAAGTTCTCATAATTTTTGCGAAATAGACTCTCGCAGTGAGAAGAGGCACTCACCACACACCCATAGCCGTTCTATGAGTAATAGCTCCCATATCAGCCCTACACTTTCGCCACCCATGTGCGGCATTTTTTTAATGCTAAAGTAGCCGAACTCACCGCGCCGCTGACACTCATGGGAATGCGAGCTGAACTCAATGTGTGTGGGGGGGTTGTGTTAATGTGTGCGGACAAACATATAGAAGTGTGCGGTCGCACACCCGCACGCCTTGAAGGGAATCTTTTTTCGCGGCGATTTAAGTCGCCAAAGTAGTTACAAAGGAATTAACTATGACGACGTATTGACGCGTGCTAAATGTTATAATGGTCATTCCATTGTGACGGGTGGGACATTCTAACTTATTTTTACTTAAACTTTAACTTATTTCTTTCGAACTACTACTATGTTTGTCTTAAATATTAACCTATTATAAAGATAAATGCTCATTTTGGCCTTCACCATTGGCAGAAGTAATAAAATGCCATTTTTATGACTATAATTAATTATATTAGAAGTGTGACGGGTGGGACATCAAATGGCCCCACCTATTGTAATGACAGACCCGGATAGTCAATGAAAATCTACTTATAAGTAGATTTTAATTGACAATCCGGGTCTGCAATGCAGCAGTGCCACTCAAGAGGAGCCCGCTTGTAGGTAAAGCCGATAGCACGAGCCATTCTGGATAGCAGGTTCGTGCGGGAGATAGCGCGCATGGGTCGCTATCGTGCGTCGCCCTCGCTCGGCGCTCGTTGATCTGGCTTGCAAGGGCAAATACCGCCGCGCATGTGGCCTGCGCGCAGGAGATTGAATTCCAGGAAAGAGATTGTTCTGGCCGATTCAGGAACCTTCCGTTTCACAGTGTTTTTGTAGAAATTAAATTTTCGTCGAAAGAAGTAGAAGCTTATCAAAAAACGTAATTCTCGTAATGTTACAATGTCCGTCACTAACGCCACCAGATGGCGCAAATAATTATCAGGCGTTTATAAAATAATCAGGTATGAAAAGCAAAAAATGAATACTTCTCTGGGTAACATTTTCCCTCACCAAGGCTACCAAAAATCTATTTGCGCTAGATGGGTCTGTTCCCACAGCCATAATTTGCGGCTAAAATATATAGTAAAAAGTAGGTACTCCATTTTTAAGTATTATAAGTAGTATTTAATATATTTTACAAGAGAAAAGATTGAATACAAGCGAAAATAATCTATAGCTGATGAACGTAGCGATAAGATAAAAATAACTTTTACTTGTTTTGGTCATATTTTTTAAAAAATTTTTCTTTTACATCTCAGACCCACAACATCACATTGATATTTTGTCTGTTGTGCATCAATATATATATAATTATATATATATATATATATATAAATAAATTGTATTTACCAGAAATACATTCATATTAATTAATTACAATAGATCTTATAAACTCAAATACAAATCAACAATACAATACAACAATACAAGAAACAATAAAAATATTACCAAAATCAAAATAGTAACATATTCATTAATTCTGTATTTTGCCCTTTTTTATTAATATCCATTTTGACACGACATGGGATTTTATTTAATATTTTTGGTATGAAATATTTTAATGTTCTTTGTCCATATTTATTTATGACCTTCGGTATTCGTAGTCCTTCTTTAACCGTAAATCTAGTACTATGTTTATGAATCAATCTATGCTTATATGTCCCATCTTCATGATATCGTGTAATTAGTTTGTACCACAAGATAGCATTAATTGGCATAGAGCCTTGTTTCTTGAAGAGTTCCTGTATATCTTTAGTAGCACTTTCTTTATTTATTAATTTTATAGCCGAATTTTGAATATTTTGAATTTTTCTAATATTAGTTTTGCAAGTTAGACCCCAGCTAGTTATTCCATACCTTATTACCGATTCCGCTAAAGATTGATATATAGTTTTCATAGTCTGTATCGGAACATAGTATTTAATCTTGTGCATACATCCCAATACAGTTCTCAACCTCTTACATACCTTATTTACCTGAATATCCCATTTGAAAAATGTATCTATGGTAATACCAAGATATACGTATTCATTAACTAATTCAATTTTTTCACAATTACACGATGCATTAATTCCGGAATGCAAGCAATCAAAATTATGGGAAATAATATTTATTTGATTAGTCACAGTTATGAGGTGACCTTACATGCATGACTTTAGTTTTTTTTGCATTAATAATTAAACCCATATCAAGAGACAGTTTAAGTAAAGCATGGACAAATGAATGAGAAGAGAAAACTATGAACGATATATGACGCGATAGGTAAATTTTATGTGATAAAGCATGCATGTAGTATGCCGAAACTTTGTATTTCACTAAAATATTGACTTATACTTTAATAAGGCTAAATATTTTGTTTACATATACCTAATTGTTTTGATTTATCTTAATTTCGATATAAAATTCCTTCGAAAGGCCGTATTTTTTGTACAAAAATTGTTTGCCTTGTAAACTATTTTATTTTATTCAGACACGTATATGTGTTTCTCGCTCGTCTACAAGTAAATAAAAATATATAGAAAATACTTCAATGAAATAAAATATTTTAATGAACCATGTAGTTTCCGCTTAAATTAATAAGATGCAATCTATAAACTTTACTACAGGTTGTTCGTGTACGTAGAAAAAGCTTATCAATTTCTTCTCTGCCTTTAAATTGTAGCCAGTTTGTGATTTTTAATTTAATTTTTGATTTCGGATAGGTTTTAATAAGTAGAATTTCTTTTTTATGTTGCAATATAATTTAGCTGCTCATCTTATGAGAGAATCTTTAATACGTGCACCGACGATATTTCACCAGCAAGTGCATCACGTATGATAAAAACAACACTTGCATCGCGCCACTTGCAGTGACGCGTTGTCCAAGGTGCATTGCATTAACTGTGGGCGGTTTTGATAACTAACTTCCCTCTCCAACTCTTCCTCCAAATCAGTGGACGCACTCACTTCATGATGATATATTGCCTTTTTGATTCCATAAACTGCAACGTAATGATTCATGGTAAGGATGATAATTCCATACCGGAAGGATAAACCTTTTTAGGGGTCATTTATTAAGTCGTAAATTCATTGAAAAGTTCATGATTTATGTTTCGGACAAGTGATTCACGCACCAACGAGAAATGTGACAAGAGGTAATTTTGACAGATTGGACTGTTGAGGTTTTAATACAATGTGTAATTTGTTGATGTATAATAATCTTCTACAGGTCTAAAGACAGTGTTCAACGATGCATATTAATATTCTGCCGTCCTCAAAATCCACTTTATCTGAAACCAGTTGTTGATAATTATAATGAACAGAAAACGCAAACTTTTTGAACGTAATGATTTAATTAATATATTTAACTTCTCGAGTTTCAAGAATATATTGAAAAAAGAACAACCAAATTTAAAGTCAAACCAGAAAATTAGATATTAGAAAACGCAGACAGTATAAAAACCAAGGTGTAATTATAGATTCAAAACAAACATTTAAAAAAAAATCTACTTAGAAGAATTAGAAGATATACAACCAAAAAATACAAGTTTATTAATAAACAATATTACGATTCTCCCGCACATTGATTATTGTTCCAGTATATTGTTTATAAGCAACGAAGGAATGCCAAAAAAACTTCAAATAGTAAAAAACAAAGCAATGCGTATAATATGTGTAATAGAAGAACAAATATAACAAAAATTTTGAATGACCGAAAATTAAAAACATTAAATCAAAGAATAAAATATAATTTTTGGTACAAATATTTAACAGCAGACACAGACTATTACCCAAATGATACCAGGATGAAACCAAATAAGGATTACGCTAGAGAATGCTTCACAAAAATATTATTGCCGGTAAGAGATTAAAAAATATTTCAGTAGGTAATAGAGCGAACTCTTTTATTTATCGTGAAAACTAAACGTTCCTTTGGATTCCCATAATCACGAAATCGAATAATCGCAGCCAACTACGGTATCCAAACTTCTTTCTGCCTCCATCCCCTAAATCTCCATTATCCGGGAAGCCTCCTCGGAGGGAAGGTAATGTACAGTCAATAGATGGAAACTTTCCGTAGCAGCCTTCCGCACAGCTCGATAAAGTTCCGGGGGCATTATTACGCTTTATGAGCGCTCGATTGTCCCGTTCCGGCGGTAATGGAGTCCGGGCGACATGTTTACTGTACCTGCTAATGCGAGAAGTAGACGGACGGTGAGGCCTGGCGCTGGACTTCCACTGGCCCAGGAGTTGTGCGGGAGGGAGGCTGCCGAGATTTATGGCGCAAATTAATGATCGAACGGTAGTTTACATTACAAATGGTGTTATGTTTCACCGTATCATTTGGAAAGAGAGTCCAAGTGAGTCCATTTCTTGACAATAACGATCACGGCTAGTGATGTATGGAAGATCAGTCGAGGAAATTTCAGCGGATTGTAACTGATAACTTTGTGTAAGAAGGGGCATAGATAAAATTGACGAAATAAATAAATTATGAGTAAAAAAGTGAGTGAGAGTAGGTACTTATATACGCATAGAAATTCTACTTCTTGGTTACATATAAAAATCCACGTATTTAGACAATATTAAAGCAAAAGTCATAAAAATGTAAAAATATACATTACCACGACCAAAGTGACTTTCTCTGAGGTTTCGCAATTGACCCCGTCGTCTCCATTTTTAAACACTAATGCTAAAAATTGCAAAGTAATTACCAGCAGAAATTTCAAAACTGATGATATTCTGTTAAACTCAGCTGGACGTAGTCATACATCGACAATAACATGAAATACAGAAATCTGTACGAGAAACCTTTTTTTGCCATTTCGATTACACAGCTAAAATCTTAATGCAATAAATTGATGTAATTTTCAATTAATAACCATTTTGAATTGAGCAACTTTATGATAGGTACTCGATTCAAAATGGTTGACAATACATTATTTATATAACTGGAATACTAATTTCAAGTGAATAAATTTTTGACAGTTACACAACGACCATAAACAATATATTAAATATACACATTTTATTCTCTTTGATGGCTAATTTCGGGTGAGCATGGATGCGGGCACATTTCGTTCCTTACTAAAATTTCAATGAAACAACTATTTTCATGGTCTTGCATTTGCGCTACTTTAACAATATTTTTTTTAAGTGGGACTAAAGAAGTTCAAAAACTTTATAAAAAAAATTATGATTATATTATATTTTTGATGGAATCGGCGTTAACTTTGTAGAGATTATTCATGATAATTTTTGAAATGGATGGAATAAAACTGTTAATATTCTGCATGAGTTTTTTTAGTGACTACATTTAAATATAGAAAACATGGAGGTGGAAAAACAAATAAGTAGTTATGTAATGACAAAAGACAAAAGAAGCTGGAGTTGCTGGTGTGAGGTGGAAGGATGGTTGTCACGGGAATATTGACAAGAGAGGTGAAGATTTTGTAATTGTGATATTGTTAAGCAAATTAATACCAAATTAAAAAATTAAGTCCAAATTTCTTTTTATTTCTGTGAGTGATCACTCTCTATACAATGCAATGATTCCACCGTTAGAATGTTCAAACATTATCAAAAACTTTAAAGTTGTATATATGTTCAGAATCTGAAAACCTTTCATATATTTGAAGGGAATATACTAGAGACATCTGTCGATGTCTTAATATTAAGTATTTATTATTTAGTATTTATTTATTATTTTATTAATTTCTATCCTTCGATTTTTATTTTTAGTATACGTTGTTTCCTGGTGAAGGGACCATTGGCTTTGAAACATATTGGTATTTTCAACAAATTAGTGGTGTAAATAATATATATTCTTGCTAATTATATCAAAAAATGTCACTACAAAATCATTTGGCTTTTATTGAGGAAGTTATAAATTATTCATCTTTTGTTCACGTAGACTATAAGGTTTCAATGGTTAAATCGATAATAATCACCGTCATAATAAATATCTGATATTGCGAGTAATTTACGAAAGAGATAAGTATCTCAAAACATATATTATATATAGCATATACATTGAGTAGTATAATTTTACGGTGTCGGGTGGTTTAATTCAACCGTCTTGTCAACCGCATGAAATATGAAATCACTTTAGATGACGATATATTGATGTTTCGGACATTCCTCTAACGTCATTAATTACGACCCAAGAATATAAAGAGCGAACGATTCTAATAAACTCTCGTGCTGTAAGTATCCCTGAAACGCTACTCGGATATCTCCTACAAACCTTTGAATGCCTATATGACTAACTTCGACCACTTCATAATATTGACCACAGAATAGTAAAGAGTAAAGACCTTCTATTAACGGCGGGGATAGGATCAAAGAAACCAAGTGGCCGAAAGAAATTCGTCAAAGATACGATTTTTTACGGGATTTTTGAAAATCCTTCCGAGGGTTGTTTGGAGGTACTCGTTTCTTTATTTTCTGCTGGGGTGAACACAGAAGCACCCCTACGTGTGTTTTAATCCGAGTTCAGTGAAGTGACTTCACTGGATCTGCGGAGGGTAATTCTTGTGTATACATATATTATGTTTATCTCTTGGAAATAATAAGAGTTAATTAGATTTGCATATTTTCCCGTAAAATTGTACCGCGTTATTCATTTTAGAAAGATACGAATTTATCTTATATGTCGCTTTTAATGATTAAATATTACGTTTATTTTAGCTTATTCGAGGCATGATTCGATTATGTAACAAATTATGGTTGATCTAAAAATAAGAAAAAAGAAATAGGATTATTAATGACATTTTAGTAAAAAAGAAATATTATTATTTCAGACATGTAGGTCCACTTTTCTGTCACGTTTTAATAATGGTGAAAAATTTTAAGTAATAGCGAAGTTTTTTAGATGGAAAATCAATATTTTTATTTATTATATTAATTTATACAGTAGACACATAATAATGTTTTTTATAATAAATAATTTCTAATGCAATAATAATTTTAATGTAATTCTAATGAGTATAATGTTTTTAAAATGTTATAACATTTTAAAGACATTATGCTCCCCATAATATGAGCCAAAAGCTCGAGCTTATGGAAGGAGTATTTTCAAGCCAAATTAAAGAACAAAAGCATAAACTATTTAGAGGTAGAATTTTTATTATACAGAAACCATTTGAGACATGTGGGCATTGTTACAATACATCGTTGTCCAAAATTAAGAATTTGACATCTTTCTTAAACTGTTCGTTTTTGGAATGTTTCTTTCTTGAAATTTGTTTTGCGACAACAATGTACTGTACCATTTAATTCTCAAGTATGTATAATTATTTAGATGTAATGCTTCTCAACACAGAAGCATGCTTTCAAAATCAGTTATCAATTGCGAAATAAATATTCTGCCAGAAAATCATATTCGAGAATATCAACTCTGTATTTTCGTTATATGCATAGGTATACAAATTAAAAAAATACATAATATATATGTGTATAAAATTTTGAGGCATCTAGCAAAACTGCACAATATGCAGTCTGTGTGCAAGAATACATTACATATTAAGAATACATCACTTAAGAATACTTAATAAAAATACGCTACAATGTTAAGAATACAGTATGTTAAAGATCACCATATTTCACAGATCATTGGAAATTTTTTTAAACAGTTTTTATATACTTTTTTGTCGCCTTTCATAGTTTTTAATTACGTAATTTGAGTCGCTCTGAGTAAAAATATTTAGTTTTTTATTTATTTATTAATGGTTAGGGTGTATATATATTTTTTATATTTTTTATTTATTTATTTATTGATATTAACGGACATAGTCCAATAAAATTATAGCAATTTAAATACAAAAGCAAGGACAAATAAAAATTACTAACTAGATGGAGACAAGGTCTGGACTATCTAATCAGAGATTGTTTATATATATATATATTGTATTAAATCTGTCCTTCGCGTATTCTTCCAGTGTCAGTTTCCCCTCAAATAACAAAATACTATGTTCTGTACGTACGGTCGCAAGAATTGGTACGTGCAGTTATGTATATACGCCACTAAGCAGAATAGATGATCCATCAGCCCGCTGGTGCGTCCCCGGCGCTTAATGGTTTTCGTCGCCTGTCTCCTGGTCCCAAGGTCCGCGGCTTGGTTTGTCAGGTAAACGGTCCTGTCACGCCGCTAATGGTATTCCATTACTCTCAATCCTCACGCGTAGTGAACACGCTTTTTCACGGCCAGCCGAATGCCTCCGGGGTGGCGGCAGTCGCGCTCGAGGGGTGGTCGAGAGGTAAATTGGTGCTACGTGAAGGAAATGAAAAGATTTTTCAATTTGGGAAAGAAGTGGGAAGTGGAGTCGAGCAGCGCACAGGTCGGAATGGAACTGAAAGTAAATCTCGCGTTCTCTGACCCAAAATGCTCCAATCAGTAATAATAAACCCACATTTTCATGGCACAAGTAAAGTGAATAATTATTTTATCATAACTAAGACGAAAACCAAATTCTTTCGCACTTGTGTGAAGTGTAATTAATAACTAGCCTTAATATTTTCGTGGTTACCTATATAAATATATATTATTTTAAATACGTAATAAGTGTTCTTTTTGTTAGTCTTTATTTTGTTATGAATATTATTTACAATTTTTTATATCATTACGTCATTATTAAACTATTAATTTATCATAAAAAGTATATTGTGTATTTATATCATACTCAAAATATTCATAAAATATTTATACTTTTCACTCTGGGACCATCTATTAGGGTTGTGGTGTGTTAACGGCCTGTTTGTTGAAATATAAATAAAATCTCAATGATATAAGAAAGAACTTGAAATTAGTCGAAAGCACAAGATTATACGGGAAAATTCGCCAAAACACCATATTCACTAAAATACGCGAGAAATTTCAGGAACGCGACCTATTATGAATTCCGTAGAATCACGCGTAACGAATTAGTCTTATTTTAACGTTGGAAAAGTCACAGATGAAGCGAAATACCAGCGAGCACCTCATGGGTGTACAGAAATAAGTGTAACCACGGACGTGCGAATAGACGAGTGATTAGTGAAATAAATTGTGAATTAATGAATAGATCTCCAGTCAAATTCATGAGCATTGATTTAACTTAACCGATTAAAACTTTAATTAATTTCAATGGTTTTGTTTTGCCCCCCACAGTCACGATCCGGTGATAGTAGCAATAAAATACAATTTAAATAATTCCTAGGCTTACTTTCCTTCCCAATGTATTCAGGAATCGGCGGTCAATCTGGCGTTGCCCTGTTCGCCGGGACTTGAGCGTAAATCTGGGAATTTTGAATATGGTCAGTTCTAAATAAATAATATTATACAGTGAAATGTACCGACAATGTTGTACAGACCAGGACAGTGCGGCCAGCAGAGCGTGGAAAGGGGGTTCAGCAGGAACAGAGAGCGTCCCGTGAATTATTCATTAGTTACCAATACAAGCAGGAAGAAAGAGGATCTTGCTCCATGGGCCTTGCCGTGTATTTACTGGGGACACATTTTTAAATTCATTTTAAACAAATATGCCCTTTAAAGCCTTTTAGGGTTTTACATTATACTGGCTTATTATATTATCTGGGATTCCTGGCCATATTGTTCCAATTTTATGAATAATTTCACTACCTTGAGGAACTATTGATTTATAAAATGAATTTTATTTCAGAATACTTTGAGTATATCCAAATTTTTCAAGAACACAAAACTGGATTTTACCTCCAGGGGGACATCATTAATCAAGATATATTGTAGAGGTCTCATAGAGACGAAGCTATGCTTTAAACTCCAATAAAAATATAGATACCTCATTATTAATAGTGACGTCTGTACTGGATTATGGGAATGAAAATGCTTTGGACCGCAGGTGGCGGTTAAAAATATATACAACTTTCAAAAAATTGGATAAATGTGATAGTCTGTCATGGGTGGAAATGGTGAACATTATATTGTGTAAGGGGATCACTTAAGCCAGCCGTACGATAGGTCGTAAGCCCTACGAACACCCAAAAAGATTCCTTTACCTACTTTCCCATAAAAAATACAGCTTCGTCTCAATGAGACATCCACAATATACTGTGTATAGTTTTCTGGGATATTCTGCCGTATACATGTGACCTCTCTGGCCGACGTTTCGGATCCTATTGCAGGGTCTATCATCATGGCTGATGTGTGGAGAAGAAGACACAGAGAACACAGAGAAGTAATACAATTGTATGTATAATCAGAATGTGCTGATTTGGCAACTTATAAAATTCAATATTTTTCATTATACATAGCCCGCTTGGATGGTGTGTCTGTTTATGAATGTGTTTTGGTGAGTTTTGGTGTGTGTAGATTGTGTGGGGTGGAATTGATGAGGATAAAACTAATTAAGGAATTTTTTTAATTTACGATAGTGTCATGAGATATATCGATATTACTTTCACAATTTATATAAGTGTTTATGGCACGATTTATTTTGTGTATCTATATCTAAAATATATTGTAAAAAAATATATATAAAAAAGAAAAAAAATTTCATCGTGGATAATCTCTATAATGTTATTATTATTATTATTATTATTATTATTATTATTATTATTGATAATGGGCAGGCAGCTTAAGCTGATAGGCCCATATCACTGTCTCTCATTTGAATATCCAGCCTATTCTTAAATTGGTTGACACTGGCTGCAGACACAATTATCAAATCTATTAATAATAAAAGTTTTTTAAAAAAGATAGAAATCAAAAGTGAAATTTTATTTTTCGGAAGAATAGAATACGAAAGATATTTTTTTATACTTAAATGTGGATAAATGAAAATCACCATGAAGTTCAGCAAGTACCCTTCGTTTTTCATTATGTAGTATTTGTGGTAAAATTTTGGTTGGACCATTCACATACAGCACCATCGCTATTTTATGGAAACGATTCATAAAACTAGATTATACAACTTTTATTTGTGATACACTGTTTTAGTGCATAAAGGTACCTACTTTTCTTACATTTTCAATTAATTTAATTTTTTATATATAACATTTACATTACAAACATAAATTTAATTTGTAAATTTTATAAATAAATAAAAAGTAAATAAATAACATATATTAAACATATGTAAAATGATACATATCAAAGGTGTAGGAGAATCCCGCTTCAGGAAACCCTCTCAGAGAGATGGAACAGATCAATGTCCAAAGTGATATCTTTTAGCACAGCAGTAGCTCTTCCAACAGGCGTAACAATTCGCAGGTTGGTCCTGTAGATTGGAATGTGAAACAATATATATGCTGACGCTGTCTAAGGTAATTAATTATCAGGAACATTCAAACCAATTTTCCGCATAATTTCAGAATTATCGATTATACCGCGCAACAATCGATAAAAATGCGCAATACACATCCCCATTTTAGACGATTCCATCTAGTCTCTAAACTATTGTAGCCATGCATACCCTGGAGATTTTGTGTAATATTCCGCTGACAGTCATTAAAAAGTGTAATAATAAGACAAATGAGAAAATAATGTTAGACGGATGATACAAATATTGATTCGTAAACTCATGGTATGGGGATAATTGAGAGTCAGGCCATCAGACGTAAGTCCCACTGTTATTTATTTTAATATTTATTAATTTAAAGAATTATACTATAATTATTACAAATTTGGAACTATTTAAAAATCAATGTTCCTCATTATCATTGCGTGACCTTGAAACCATGAATAATAAGAGCTCACATGTTTACCCAGCAAGTATTTTTTTTACTTTTACTCGTGTAATTATTTGGGAAAAATTTTATATTCGCTACTTACTAATTTAAAGTTTTCCTTTACCTTACCCCGCCTTTCTGTTCCAGTTATTTCATTTGCTTGATCCAGTTTGTGTTTTTGTAATAATAACAGCTTCGGTTTTCGGTACATAGTATGTCCTTGGTGTCTTAACTAAGTTTATTCTACGGAAAAAAAAGATGTTCATTTCTTAAGTCATTTTGATTGCAACACCTGTGATTTTATCTGTTTATTTCTCAATATATCTATTTGAACTAATTTCAATCAAACAAAAATATATTTAATATTTAAATGACATAAATCTTTGCAGTGTATGCAAAAAGTATAACACTGGAATGCTCAAACAAACACCTTTTAGAACAGGAATGCCATAAAATAGGGCAGAGCAAGTAACTAATAGGGGGTGGTGGAGGTTTTCTAAGGCTATGCTTTGTCAACGTCAACACTCAGTTTTCAACACAAAGAGTTTTAAAAGGAACGAGGTGTGGATTTAAATTGACGATCGGGAGAACAGAGAAGAACAGGAGAGTGTTTCTGTTGTCGATAGCGTAGTTATCAAATGGGTTGTTCCATCATAATGTCTATTCATGAAGATCCTTTACTAATAATCAATAAAAAAATAGCCACTTATTACGTTATTTACGAGAGTTTCAAATTGCTTAAACCTTAAGGCGATCGTCTGGCAAAGCGAGCAATCTTCACAATTTTTTCTAATAGATTCACCTGCATCTTGTGTAACATTTTAGTATGGACAGGTATCAAATTAAAATTTATTTATTAAGTTAAATTTATTTAAAAACACGTGTCTTTCTAAAACGATACAAACTCAGTTATTTGATCCATTAACAAATTACCAAACCAATGAAGTTTTGTAAATGAAGAGAATCGCTCAAGTTTGCGGGCTTTTTTCGTGAGTGTATAGATTTTCAATACTATTACAAAGTGAAAGATTATCTTTTATTAATGAAAATTATATTTAAGTCGTTCAGTACATTTTTTTTAACAATTTATATTTTAAGAGACTTTTTAAATAATAATTTATTTTTCTGCTCTTAAAGTGTAAAAGTTGTCAACATTTTACATAGTTGACAACTTTTACACTTTAAGAAAATAAAATATTGGATATTATTATTGTAAAATGAAAACTAAAAGAAAATCATAAACTTACTCGATTTTCCTGCTATTTAATCGAGACACAACGTATTTAAGACTCAATACGCTTTATGAGAAAGCTCGCTACTTGAAATTTGCACCGAGGGAATATTCCTGCAAAAAACTAAGTCAACTCACGAAGATGCTGCATAGTATGGAAAAAAGTTGGCTGGAAACAGTAAAGTAAATAAAGAAATGGTTAACACGTGAATTAAAAAGGTCAGGATCAAATTAAGGGAAGGTCGCGGCTAGAAAGTATAAAAAGCAATAAATAGGTGTGCCATATTTCAATATGCATAGGTACTTGATGGACAAAGAACATTTTCAAAAGCAAGGCCTACAAGACCTAAAGGGCCCCTATAGTTAATATGCACAAATGAAATCATTGGAGTAGACGTAGCAAAGATTTGCGGAGAATCAGAAACGATTAGATTTATACGGAGGGCCTCATCCGATAGATGAATATAATATATTCATCTGTCGGATGATATTTTTCAATGTTTTGGATACATCTAGATACATCATAAATTAAGTTCTCACTTTATTCTGAGTAAGCGTAAAATATTTTCACGGATCAAATAAAACAATTTTACTTTTGAATACACAGTCATTAGACACAAACCTCAGCTGGAATGCTGTTTCGTAAATTGTACTGTTTTGCTATTAGAACATTCCGCAAACAGGTAGGCACTCCTTATTCGCACTGTTAGTCTATCATTTGTCTATTCGCGTCCGTTTGCTTTCTGTTGTCTTCGCTTCTATGATCAATCTGTCGCATCAAAAACTGCCTGAAGTAGAGATGGTGTCGCCCATTATACGGTTAACGTTCTTGAATATTCCGTATATTTTCTTGCGTTTTATCGATTTGAAAGATTATTGTAAAATCTTCCAGATTTTCGGATTCTTTGCAATCACGTGACAATGTATACAAAATAAATCGTGAAATTTTCTTCAAAATTGGAAAAATAACACGTTACACGTCCTTAACGTACGTATTATACCGATTCTACATAAACTGTGTTTTTCTCTACAGCCCAGTTATTGTTTACCTTCTAATACTACAAAATCTCTACTCAATAAGCGCTTATAGTACAGTTAAAATTTTAACGTTCTGGGGTGCCTCCGATAAAGCATACCTATTCCATTTTTAAAAAATTTCAAAATACCATAAAAAACGTTATGTTTCACTAAAACGCATTCGGATAGTGCGTACACAAATAAACCTTTACATAAAACACACCGGTTTTGTAGGAAACATTTTCAAGTTCAAGTTTGTGTATTATTTTTACAATCTACCCAAATTCCTCATGCTTTGCGAACACCTGGTGTCCGGAATTGTGTGAGCTATTTGTTCCCACTTTTCAATCAAACAATGATCCGAGATATTCCGTCCGGACTTGTCGATTTTTTGTTATTTACAAATATGGCAATATTGCCACCAGGTGTGGTCAACTAGTTCATAAATTAATTTATACAACAAATAAAATTAATTGTGAATTATTAAACAAAATTTATTCTAATTATAACCTTTTGATAGTCTAGTAATTAATTGAGAAAACTGTTTTTATGTTGGTCACTTTCTGCATAACTACGTCAATTTTGCGCTGATGATGCGTTCCTAGATGATAAAGCGCTAAATGAAACAGCGTTCAAATAAATATTAAATAGGGAAAGTGTAACACGAGACCAAATACAAATATTTTTTTAATTTCAATTTTTTATATATTTTCGGCGGGCTATGTGTTATGTGTGATGAGTATAGGTTTTGAGAGGAAGAATATGTCCACCTGTCCAGAGATGCCCTTCGTGTTGGCACGTGGTGTGTATTGTATGAGTGCGCATCTAGTGTGTAGGATGTTTCAGCAAAGGTATAGGGAAATGAATACAGGGTGTCATTTATGCTCACTAATAAAAGTAGTAATTTATTGATAAAAATTTATAGAGGTGGCGTTGAGTACAGAAAATATTACGTGCGATAGCTACGGCTGTCGGCGAAAAAGTGATTATACTTGCGGGCGACCGGGACCTAGTTAGTAGCATCGAGCCTGATTGGTGGAAGCCGGGTTGATGCGTACGGCTAGAAATGCAGCGGGCTTTGACCACCGCATATTAAATAGCATAATTATACATGTTACATACATAAATATTAAATTCATTTAAAATATATTTTTTTATTTAAACTTTGTAGCACACACACATAACATTTATGTTATTTATACAGTACTTACGATGGATTCAACTTAAATACAGAATTTTGTCTATCTATTCGGGTAGGGCAGAGGGTTGCGTAGTGGAGAGGGTCATTAACGGGAACAAGTCTAGGATCGGAGAAATGTTTTGGAATGTGATATTATGCAAAAACACTAAGTAAAGCGATTTACACCGTATTATTATTGTGCTATTATAAAATGGTGTAAATTAGAATTTTCACAAAAAAAAGCTTCTGATTCAGTTACTGAACTAAAAATAAAAAAAAATATTTACAGATTATTACTAATTTATATACGTGTTTTACCGGTAACGTTGTTTTAACCGGTAAAGTTGCCGTAAATTCAGTGAGTACTGATCGTTGAAATAGTTGTGCCATCCCTACATACGTACATAACGTAAGTAGATTTACTTCAAATGGCACGTGGTGTGAGGTTACTCTTGGTAAATCATTACTTTCTTAGAATGTAACGATTCTTATAAACGAATATCTGAGCCGGGTTCGTAATCTCTAAGCCTCTGAGTTTAAACAAAGGGCAAAAAAGGTGTAGAGGATGAATTTGTATATTTAATCAGGAGAACAAGAAAGAGCGCAGGGTGTTTCATGCAAAACTCCTGTTTATTTTCCGGACAGACATTAAAACAACAATTAACGGGCGCCGGTCTTTGTACCAAACACAAAGAGGTAAAAAATGGGCAGCGGCATTCGATGTTCTTGGATGGGCATGTCCAAAAAAATGTTTCCATTTATTCCTAAATCTCAAAAACGGAGATGGAACAGTCGGCTGTTGTGATATTTTTAAAGGTTCACGCCTAATCAGGGGTCGAAAAAATTTTTTAAATTGTTTCACAACCATGAATTATTTAAAAATAAAATTAAAAACATTTGAAGATAAATATTTCAAGAATTACACAACTTTTTTTTATTTTTTATTATTAAATAGAAGACATGTAACCATTGACGTAGACTATCTTTGAAAAAACAGGTTTTGCGGTGACCGCTCCTGTTCGCATTCGGATCTTTTGAAATAGTAATCTAAATGGGTTAATATTACATATCTAAGGTATAAATCAATGGAAGCAATATCTAACTAACTAA
Source organism: Agrypnia vestita (assembly GCA_016648135.1). Lineage (NCBI taxonomy): Eukaryota > Metazoa > Arthropoda > Insecta > Trichoptera > Phryganeidae > Agrypnia > Agrypnia vestita. The sequence goes on from JADDOH010000411.1 coordinate 105,686, forward strand.
TTAACAAACCACCAGAGCGTTTCCTCGCAGCGGTAGGCAGAAAGGATAGAACACCATATTATTCTATCTTGGCACACTACTTTTGCTTCAGCTACATTCATATATCTTCTTATGCAAGCTCTCCGGTTATTGAGGCTTTTAACAGGGCCGTCCTCAAATATTTGTAGTATTTGATCAAGCCAGGTCTTTTACGGACTCTATTCCTGTTGCCTTCAACACTCACCCTATGTTAAAATGTTTTTGTACATCGTATATTCTATTCTTCTCATACTAACAAGCTGTTGCATAAAATAAATAGATAAATTAAAATAAATCAATTAATAAATAACAAAACCAGATGAGAAAATCACATCATGTATTCAATTTATTCATTTTTATCTTATTGGGGCTAGAAGAATCCGTATTGACACAGGCATAGTTTACAAATTAATTGTAAAATTTAGATATTTACAAGTGTCTAGTATACAAAATAACAAGTAATTATCTCCTCATTTTATATAATGAAAAATAATTGCATTATATAGTAAATATATGAAAAAAAATACAAAAATACAGTAATTTATATAAAAATAGTGAATAAAGTACAGTAATTAATTGTAAAAGGTACAAAAATAAGTTATAAAAAATACATTAATTTGTTTGAGTAAGAGCACTAATTTTGTATCCTCCCATATATTTATTAAATCCAGGATTTCAAAAGATATTTCTCATTTTCATTGCAATAATTACCGGATTATACTTAATTAAAGTTTGTTACATGCTTTTTGTCAAAAAGTTTGTGTCCTCACCGGAAATAAAATCCGAGATGACCTGTATGTGAGAAGTCATGTCATGAACACTACACCAACATGCAGAGCGGATGTAATGAATAGACACACCATAACGCGTAGTGTGCAATTTTTAAATGAGCGATCATTTCGACGTATTTAATGACAACATTAAAAGCATCAGACAGAAAATCGCTTCCGTATAAGGTACTCGCCTAATAAATTGCATGATAAATGGAGCGATATGTCTTGCAATTACAAAAAAGGGACAGATATTATCTGCCCACCAACTTCTCAGTCTGCCCTTCGGTCTTCATCCTGTTGACTTCTATAAGAGGGCTTTGAACACGTTAAGGGTCTCTTGTAGGTACTCTCGATGCATGTCCCACCCATACTCCTCGCAATATTTAGGGTGTCATACCCCTTCCGAAGATCCAAGTTTTTTAGCCTCCTCTCTTCCGCTTGGGTCGTAAATCTTACTCAGTACTTTAGAAGATTTGCGTCCTTGTTTCCAGGTCCAAGATGAGAAGAGATCGAGTCTCACATTCGTATAAAATAATTGATTGTATCAGAACAAAATGCTGATTATCATTTTTCACAATTCATGATTAATTTTGTCAGTGCAGAGTGAAAAAAAAGAGTTTATTCAATTATGTCCATAATTCTCGTACTAACGCTACTAGATGTTTCTATGTCACAGTAGATTGCGCTGTTCTCATAGCCTTAAGACGTGGCTGAAACGACTATAAAAAAACTTGACAAGTTAACACAAACATTTATTTATTCATTTTTTGTATACATATTAATACAAAGCCGGGTTTAATTCCCAGCTGGCTATTTTTTTGAACCACCCACACAATATTGTATATAACTTGAACAATATTTCCGGAATACAATGTCATAGGGATAAAACTAGCTCCATAAAAACATACCACGATTTCGCGATAATTTTATTTGTTATGAATATTTCATTTCAATTGGTATTTTATGTAATGTGCGTGAGGCAAATTAAGTAAAATTTCTACAATTTGAGATCATATGTCGTTTGGATTAACAGAAACGATAAGTTCATTCATATTGTGATGTGTGTTAATGTAAAAAAATATTTGTTAATATTTTAGATAGATTTTGCAATATTTTGTTCTTGTGATGAATAATATTTAATATATTATTAATATAAAGTTGATATTCAAACGTAGAAAATCTGTCATTTTTGAAGAATTTTAGGTAATAAGATTATTAATTGTTGTCATTAATCGAGCAGTCTTATATCACCAGTTAGAGCTATTTAATGATTTATCTCATTCCATGAATAAAAAATACAATAATATCACACATTTGAAAATTTATTAACAAAATCATTGAATGTCAAAAGTGAACACCTCAATGATGTGACGTTATTGACCATCAAGTAAATTAATCCCGTGGTCAAAGTTTTCCTGGCTTTTCTTCCGTATAAATATAGCCTTTATGGTTGTATTCATCGGGATTTAATTATCAGGGATAGACTCTGCAATGGGATACGAAACGTCAGCCAGAGGTCGTATTTGCACTGAAAAATAGTCCAGAAAACTCTTATTACAAGATTCTGAATGACCTTAAAACCTGATATTTATCCCGCTTGTGAAAATTAATTTGATTAACTTGAAGGAACTCCTTAACCATTTTTTTATATATTGTCGTACATTTTCTTTTAATGGAAATATGTAAATCAACGACAGTTTTTCTAACAAATGAAAAATCGAATTCATATGATGTTTAAAGTGATAATTAAGTTTAAGAAAACTCACATAGTAGGCATTTGAATAATAAACAAAATTTGAGGTATTCATTTTATTAGAACCAATATATAACATAGCTTTGAGGGAAATAGGATAAATTAAATTAGAAAAGGCAATTTTATTAACAGATAAAGACATATTTTTTTTTTGTTTTTATATCAACGCTCTCTTCTTTCCTAGAAATCTCAATATATACTTTTTTATGAGTCCTGTTGAATTTAGGATGCGATATTTACATGATAATAGAAAGGAGTACCTATTTAGAATAAGACAGATAACTACTATTTTGCCAAAAATCTGGGAACTGTTGTCGTATACCTATTTTAGTCAGTGTATCTATATAGTGTAGTCAGTATATCTATTTTACTTATTATTTTATAGTTAAATAAAAAATTACAATTGAAGGTTTCAGAAGAAAAACCGCCAGCATGCAATAAATTGGTAAAAATAAGCGATGTGTGAAAATTATTATCTCCCAATTGTGGTAGTTTTACAAGTGAAAACGTGTTTTAGAAACATTTTCAATCAATTTAAAAATCTCCGCTCTTATCATAAAATCAGTTACAAATGCGTTTATTTCAATTTTGTCTATTAGGTGGTGACCACTTTATACTAATAGGTCACTGCATTCCACTATAAACGATCACTTTGTACTAGATGTAATAAATACACTTAAATTATATATGTTTTATGCGTATTGTAATACTCACACTAACCCCAATGAATCAATATGTGAAATCAAGATCACATCCTAATATTTTACAAGTCAAGAAATAAACTTTTAGAAGTGCGGCGCTAAAAGAATTAGGAAAGAAATGTTTCCGAGAATACAAGTAAATGAAACATCTGTTTAATGTATTAAAGGAATTCGAATAGTGCTAAAGCGATTTTATTGTCCCATCTACAATAAAAATTCGCAAACTTTATACGGACCTAATCAAAAGAATCATTATCATTTCGGTCCACGTGTACTTACGGCAGTAAAAATCTTTTTATAACACTTTTATCATTTTATGGCTCGGAATGTCTCTATTACCTATAAAACGGATGCCAGAATTTTTTGTACCGCGCGCCGGGCGGTTATTAAGAAGAAAATTCAAATATTCATTTGGGACAATGAAACAAATGGACGGGGATATTAGCGGAGTGCCATTCGAGGCAAGAAAACTTTGGAGGTTAAATTAAAAAGAAAATGTGACAACCCCTTTTCGCTTAGCGGGGCTAGGCTTTTTAAAACGGTCGTTAACGTGCAATAATGTTCTAGCGGCGGGAATAACGGGCCGTTACGGCGGCCGGGGGAGGAAGGGGGGGGGCTTCAGATTGATAGAACCTTCAAATTGTCCCGCGAAATCTGCGTTTTATGTCTGGGAATTCTCGGGTGCGAAACAGGTTCTACGATTGAAGGAAGTTGGTTAAATGGATTACATTTTTAGATTACTTGAAGTGAGCGGTGAAATTGTTGAATTCAGAAGTGTGTCTCGGACGAAACGACAGAGAGGACTTATGGTGTATAAGTAAGTGAGAAAAGGTTGGTAATTCATTTACTTATTTAGTACTTGTACGTCATAGCTTATACTTAGCTCAGTTTATACAGTAAATTCACAAATCGTGCAACAATAATAAATGATTACATATAAAATATGTAAAATTATCATGGGCTCACTATTTCAACTATATAACTGAAGTGAATTTATTGTGTATACGTATTTTTATTTTTAATAATGCATACAAAAACGAGTTTTCCAAAAATTTAACTGTCCGCATTTTAAAATTTTTGTTTTGAGTTTACCCTGAAGAAGAAACGGTGGTTCCGAAACCGGTTGGTATTACCAAAAATGTAGTGGTTTAAACAATGTGAATTTTTTCGTACAATTTAAATAATAATAATCTTGTAGTGAAGTCATAAGAATTTATTATAAGTCAAAAGCTTTCATATTATAGTGAAAATATGTTTTAAATGAATTTTGAATGTAATTTCCGTTGACGTCTATGTATTTTTGAGTGTGTATATTGAATTTTATCGATAAATATGTCTTTTGCCATTTCATAAAATCGGTTATTGACAAGTCTGCAAGCGTTTTCTAGTCAAAATTAATTTAATTATAAAGCTCTTCTGACATGTTTAGAGTTATAAAAAAGTGCAGCCCCAACTCTCGAAAAAATTCTTTAGGACAAACAAAATTAAATATAACTTAGTATGTACTTTATCATATGTTTACCTACAAATTATAAAAGTAAAACTACTAATAAATTTAGGAACTGAAAATCTCGTAACTGACAGGGAGGGTTATTGATAATTTTTAAGGAATTGAAACACTGGATATTTCATACGAACCATATGGATTCTCGACATTTCGCTGGAGTTATATCACAGCGTCATCAGGAGAGTGCCCTTTCGCCCCAGGGGTCAAGGTCGTACCTATGTACGTACGTGTTTAAGTTATGATAAGTCGCTGACGTTGTTCTAGTCTAGAGCCCTTGTTCGCATTGTCTTTACTTCACTTTTTTACGACTTATATCCTTTGTATTTCCTCACATATATGTATATATGTTAATGTGTCTCACTCCATTTCTTGTATTATTTGCTATTGTTTACAGTGAAACGGTTTTGTGTAGACGCCTTTTAATAAATGAGTTTAAGTGAAGTGCAGAGAATGATCACTTAAGCATAAAAAAGTGCCAAATTAGGTGGTGAAAGTGTAGAGTCATTATGGGTGCTATTGCTCACAAAACGGCCTTGGGTGTGTGGTGGGTCTCTCTCCACTGTTAATAGGTATATTGAATGTAGTAAAATGATTCATACTTAAAAAATGACCTGTATACCTACACGTATATACAATGTCTAAATGTATAATTCTCTAATATATAGTCTTTTGTTTGTGTTTTATTTCTTACATACAATATATAAATCTTATTTCTTAAGAGAATAATACATTATACCATACAAATGTATATATATATCGAATGATATATATGGTTTAATATTACGATGATACCAACCTGAACAACGAGCGATGCCAAAAAGAGAAGTACCCTGCTACATATCATACAGTGATTAACAAAACAACATATATAAATGAATCAAATGTAGAAAACAAAAATAAAAACATTAAACGAAAAGTACTTACCCCGCTTTCGCCACCATTACCACCATCCCTACGGCGAAGTCAGAGAAATCGAATATTTATCTCTGAACTGTCAGAGAGACCAGCTTGAAAATGGTTATCCAAGTATAACCGAAATATAGCGCAAAAATAAGATATATTTTTACAAATCCGCGAAGTTCCCGAAAAATAACCATTTCATAATGCATATATATATATATATATATATATGTATATATGAATATATGTGTGTATATATGTGTATTATATATATTATATCTTGCTAATGTCCAAACTTAAAAAAAACTGTACAGGTAGTTGCTTCAGAACAGACATTGTCTAGTGAAGCAACTACCTTCATTTATATGTATAAATAAATTTAAAAGAAAGAAATAAATAAATAAATAAAAGTATTTTTTCCACATCATCCCTTTAAAGGTAAAGAAAATTCAATAGGAATCAATAAAACAAAAGAACGCGGAGCCACCGCGGCGGCAGGAAGCGCTTCATAAAAAAACACGAAAGCTGAATTTAAGTGCACGCAATTTCGGTTAAGTGCGCGCCCCGCGCGGGACGGATGGATGGATGCCCGCGCAAAAAACGGCGAAAAATATAAATGACATTATTATTTATGTTAATTTTAACGTCGCGACATTAAATAACGTTTTGGTGCGTCATACCTTACTCCAGTGTAAAAAAGAGCCATTACCAGGCGGCACTCTTAGCGACTTCTCGCGAGTAATTGCTGCACTTTACATAATATTCCCGCGTTATTGGGTAAGTCATTTTTCCCGCCGCAACCGTCGAACGGAGACACTGGAAATTTACATTTTAAATTTGGAGCCTTTTTCGCGGTCGGGCCGGCGGTGACAATAGGGATGTGCGCATCGCGAACGGTAGCAGAGGTGGCTGAGCGAGGTTTAATCGACACCGTTATTACGGCCGACAAGCGATTCTGCTTTTGATTAAATTTTTGACAAAGTTACAAAAAATGACAGCGAGTACTATTTAACAAACAAAAATTTTAATGGGCAGAGTTAAGTCGCTAGCAACCAGGGGCTGCAGTGAATAATTTGAAGCGTGACTTTCACGTAGGTATATTTTGAAAAAAAATGGAAATAATGTAATATAAATGTCTCATAATATTCCATTGTATCACAATTATTATCATATTTATAATTAATTTAATTAACTTTGTGCTAACAAATATTTTTTTGAATTATCTTCCTGTTTCGGGGCCGATGGTCCCTCCACCAGAATACAACAAATACTAAAAATTAAAAATCGTAATATAGACATAATAACAAAATAAAAATATACATATGGGAGATGAATAACTAATGTGAAAACAAATTTAAAATTATTTTATTTGAAATTAACAACATAAAACTAATTCAAGTTATCACCATTTAATTAATTCAATTTAATATATCATAATATCTTGTCAGATTAATATTTGATTTAATTTTTTCTCCGAAATATACGATTACTATAAATTTATAGATAATATTTATATTTCCAAAATATACGTTTAAATAAATTGTATAGCGACGATATTTAAATAAAACCGTTATACGCTATATTTTGACGCTAGACAATTTATTTTTAATGAAATTTAAAATAAAATAAATTTTAATAACGTTATTAAGTATGACAGCTGTTTCGGCTTGTTAGGCCATTATTAAACGGTCTGTATACTGTTACTTGCATAACTTAGTAATAATATTTATTCAAATTTAATTTATGTTAAATTTCATCAAAATAAACACAAAACCATAAATAAAAGAAGTATACAATTTAAATAGGTACATTGCACCCAGTGTGACAGACTTTTCAAAAAAAAAGTTTTTGATTTAAGAATTTCATATTTTCGTACATCGTTAATTCTTCTAAGTACCAAAAGATCACGTGTGACTTTCCATTATTATTTTACAATGAAAAGTGTTGCGTTTGCGATTCATACATTTTTTTAAATTGAGTGCGAAAATAACTCTTTTAAAATGTGCGTGTTTTGATATAAGAAATATGAACAAAATAATTATATTTTGTCATACTGATTTGCTAAAGTGACACCTTTAATGCTATTTTATTTAGACGAATAAAAAACATAAAGCCCTATATTATCTCGAATTTCATATTTTGATAATTTGATGTGCTCCACCTTATTTATGTAATATTTAAAATAAAGTATTTATAAAATAATGATGAAGTATAATATAGTTCTATACTTTGTTTGAAGAGATAAGAGTCCCAAGGTATATTAAAATAGTCTACAACGATTGGAAAATATATAGATGAATACCGAATAGTGATGACTGAAGTCATTGATGAATACACATTAGGATAGTTGCTAAAAAATTCCAACACTTGATGATGGATCCTGCACTGGAATCCAACACGTCGGCCAGAGAAGTTACATATACACGGAAGAATATCCCAGAAAACTACACAAGAAGATTTTCTACACGCTTTACATCAAAGAATTTAGAAAAAGTTTTTTTGTTTGATTTATGTATCCCATGGACATAATAACTACTAATCTACGTAAAGTTGAAATTAAAACGTGTAAAAGTACGTCATGTATGGTTACAGCCAATACATAAATATTATGTTTACCATCTCATTCATCTCTTTTTGAAACAGGGATATTTAACAAAATAACCTAGTTACACGAATTTTATTTATTCTGGCTACGACATAAAACTTTGAATATTGAGAAATATTTTACTTTTGTTTTTAAAATTTAAACGTCATACCTTCGAGGCATGTCGCGTCCTTGTTAACCCGCTAGAGTAATACCAGCTGAGTTACGAGAACACCCAAATCCGTCATGTCCGATGATCCAGAGCACATAAGTACTGCCAGAGATAAAGATGTTAGGGCTGCTACACGCCACTTAGAGAAACAGCCAAGAATCCGGGGAAATCTAGATCTTAGGGGCAGGACAGTAAAATGAGTATTTTTCTGTAGGGCATACATCAAACACGGTGCATTCCTTTCTTTTGATGTATATCAATGGTGAACAGACCATAAATTTGCTTAAATTACTTATAAAAACTTTGTTTATTTTCTTTGTTTTATTTTAGATCACACATGTAAATAATTCGAATGATGTCTATTTTTTATGGTAAAAAATATGAATGTCACAAGTCTTTCCTAGCTCCTGTGTATCGGTAATGTAACGTAAGTCTACATGTCAAAGAAAATATTTAATATCTAACTTATTTACCAAAAATAAAACGTCATCTTTTTTGTAATCGTCGTATAGACAAAATGACTAAATTAAATTATTATGAATGTACGGATTTTTTAATTTAAATCTATTTATTAATTATTTTTATAATTTAGTCTAGTGGGAAAACAGATCAGAATATTGCACGTCGCAGTTAAATTGAGCAAGAAAGAGCCCGACAATACTATACATTTTATGAATGTCTACGGCACTGACAATATTTCTGGAGTTATTAAACAAAAAATAAAAAAAAACCTAAAATATTGATAATAAAATCATTAAAAAGATTGCAATATTTTACTCACATGTGTGAACATTTCAGTCAACATTTATGTACATTTTCTGTGATTTATGGTACATATTACAAAATTAAACTGCTCCGCCTATTTATTACTCACAATGGTGTTATATATGTCGATTATGATCGTATCATGATGTTTTTAATTTGACTTTCAGAAATTGTTCCATTTGGTTCAAATGGATATTCGTTATATTAACGAATTTATATATTATTATGAAATAAAATTTCTGTTTTGTGTAAATTTTTTCTGAATTTATAAATAAATATGAAATTTAAAAATCTTATGCGACGCACTTCTATAAATATCCGAGGCAAACATTGAAAAGAACTGCAGAAGGTCATTGTCAGTTTGTGTAAAACAGTACATGTGTATGCGAAATTATTTTAAAAAATGTTCAAAGTAGATAAATTTTACACTTGGCCATCCAGGAAAATCAGCGTTGGATAAGCATTATCTGGATACCGGCCATCACTTTGCGCATTCGAGCCGAAGATTCTAGAAAAGCCCAAGAATCACCATGCTTATATTTTCATCTAGGCACACGAGATCTAGAGGTCTGTAAGCATGCGGTGTACATCAATGGAGATGATGTGCTCAAACTGAAAACCCCGTGGTATCCGGCGGTTCAAAACTATTCGCGGATTCCGTAAAGATAGTGAACCGATAATAGACGAAATAAACACATAACATAAGACAAATCGACAACAAACATGTCTTCGACAGGGTACATAAATACAGACACACCCTGTTTTGGACACGATATTGCTAGCCAATACTTAGGACAATACTGACAACGATAGACCAAGCTTTCAACATGAAATATTGCAAGCCACAACATCATCAACACTCATGAAAACCTGATGTTCTGTTGATGGATGATGCAGTGAGATCCGAAATGTCAGCCGGAAAGGTCATAGAAACGGCAGAATATCCCAGAAAACTCAATCCAGAAAGCAATTAAATTGCTTTGAATTTCTCGCCAGTACCTTTAATGTTACATAATTTGAAATATTTATATTTTGTAAGAGCGGAAAAATAATTTATTATTAGCTGTAACCTGTCAAAAATGACGGTACTTGTACATGATGGTTCCTAAAGAATAAGTATTTATTTATATTAAAAAATAAAGGAAAAAAATAGGTAAAAAAATGTTTTTTTTTTACATTTTTTAAGAAAGAAGGAAAAAATACTATAAACAAGATACGGACGTTACACGAATTTACGGGGATAGGCAGACAGATAGACAGACAGACGGACGGACGGACAGACAAACAACGAAATTATTATAATTGGGATATTTTTTTTGTTTGTATCCAAAATGTTTTTGACAACCCTGTTCTGGAATCGTTACAGACATGTACAGAACCGGTGAGTACCTACACCATGTTTTGTCATCGCGTAAATGCCATAAATATTGTTTTATACAGGGTGTTAAGTTTGCGAACTTGTTACCAACTCGCACCGCATACCTAGGCGGTCCGCGCCGGCCGAGACGTCCCCACCTATGTAGATAGATAGGCCGGGGGGGGATGGAGATATTATATTTTATTGCTATCCGCGAAACTCGGTCCCACGGCAATTTAACAAACTTTTAACACCCAAACTTGGACTCATTAAAGGTGACTATAAATTGTTACTTTATTAGTACTACACGTAACAGAGGCGGTAAGGGCGTATTATACAGCAGACAATTTTAATACTCCAACATTCCTGTTTGTACATTGTTCGTTGTGAATTATTTTTATTGATTTCATATGTTTGAAGCGTACTACTTATAAATTTATGTAAAATAAGTAGTTTTATTTTAACTTCTTCAAAAAGAGCAAAATATTTTGGTGACGATATGAATATAATTAATAAAAATGAACTTTGTTTTCACCATATATTATATTCATATTCTTATTGTGAAGTGAGCTCCTTGGTTCGAATCCCGGTAGCAGCCAAAAATTTTTCAGACATTTTTTTGGTAACTTTAAACTTATGTACATTTGTTTTGTTTTGTTTGTTTTGGTTTGTTACTTATTTATGATTACTAACGCTCGTCAATAACACGGACGTGTCGAAACCGGTAGCGTAGTAATCATAAATAAATAACAAAGCGTACATAAATTTAAACTCACCAAACTGAAAAAAAATGTTACATACTTAGTAAGTGCCTAACAAATCCAAAAAAAAAATTATTTTTTTTCGTTGATTTGATTTTTTAGTATGTTTTTCTAGTAGATTAATAAATTTGCTTTTTTTTCCACCACGTATATATTGAAAGATATCAACAATCAGAGCCTGCAGCCTCTTCGTCAGGATACGATGTGTATACTAACAAATTAAAAATCAAAAATCCAAATACCTATAGACAATCAAAATATAACATTTATACATGGGTATAAATGTTATATTTTTATATATATACGTATACAGATTTTATATTCTGATTGTCTATACTTCGATTTTTGATTTTTAATTTCTTAGTATACATTGTATCCAGACAGACAAGACAGAAAAAAAGGGCCATGGGTTCTGAAACATGTTGATATCTTTCAATATATAAGTGGTGATAACAAAGTGCATTTTTATTAATTGCATTAAATTTTACTTTATTTATAATTTTATTCAATGAAACATAAAAATGGACACAAAGTGCTCAGAAGTTTAATGAATTATGTGATTATTATTATTATATTTCAGTCAACGTGCAAATTAATTAATACCGTTTCAGATGACCCCGCTGTAACAAGACAAGAATGCGCAAGGTACAAATCATACCAGGAGGTTATAATGGTTGAAGTTTCACTTAATTTTTATTGACATGTTTATTATTAGGTTGCTTTTAATTTGTAATAATCCAAGGCTTAGATGTGCCGGTTTTCCTTATGCAACAGTGACCATTTTGCGTACAGATATATCCACTGCAAACATTTTAATCTTCTTTCGGAAGTATGTATCGTTGCTTGACTGTAAGATATTCTCAATTTAGAAATACTAGAAATCAATAAATGCCTGAGTATTAATACCAATTTAATTAATAACCAAATAAGTTTTATGAATAGCTCGTTACTTGATATATTCCCCATTTCGGCGTCCGCTTGTCAATCACCCCCACCATAACTGTAACCACGCCCCCGTTCAAGAATTTATTTGTGTACTAGAATAAGTAATGGATTTAGTATGCGTCCATCCTGACGAAGATAGAGTGGTATCGAAATCGGTTACTCCAAGTGGTCAATACAAAGTTTTAAAATTAATAAATAAATAATAATAATAATAAAAATAATAATAAATAAAAATAAAAACCTTACAGAAAACCAGGAATTTTCAAACTTATGAAAAATGGAAACCAATTCATAATGCCTAAATGTAAAACAACCCAAATGCAGCATCACTATATATATAAAGCCATTAATTACTATAATAACTTACCTATCGAGATACGATGCATCAGTAACCTCTCAGAGCAAATCAAAAAAAATAAAATTTTCTTAAAATCAAACTTAAATACATAAATCATTTAAACTTATAGCTTTTTTAAAAATAACTCCTATACTTTCATTATCAATTTACCTTTTTAATGTATTAATAAATAACTTGTATACACTATGTACCTATATATCATAACAAGGAATAAAAACTGTGGCTCCCTCATCAGACTCAAGAGCTTCTCTTCACTGATGAGGTCTACATGACTAGAATTTAAAAAAATGTTTAATCTGATATGTTATATATAAGAGCTATATTTGTACCATAAATTAAATAAATAAATAAAAAATAATAAAAATAATGTTATTTGAATTTTCAAAACCAAACAAATCTTATTTTTAAACAACAAAGATATACCCAACTGGCTGAGATATCAGGAATTGTTGTTGTAGACGAACCAACAATGATCACCAGTTTACTCTGCACTGAGAGCGCTGTCGTTGGACCGTAACGCGCGACAGCTGCCAGCAATCCAGAGGATGAATACATAATGCATTTTACGGTATGGAGGTTCTCCATACGCCGGCTCTTGGGCGGGTCGCGGGCCTCGGTGGGCGGCTGATCCGCGCATCGTATGCAGGGCGTCCGCCCCAGGAAAGTGGATTTCTTCCGTTTCACCATACGGAGTGGAATTTTTCACAGTCGCAATACCGGCACGATTTTACACGGTGTTCACAAATTTCGTTCATGATATTAAAAATATAAACATATTTTTTTACGATCCTTTTAAGAATGAAACCTTGGGCTTTTATGCGAACATCGTACATTTTATGATAATTAGATTTTTAGAAATACATACACTCTGTTATGTATACGTGTGTTGAATTATAAACGTATATGTATATTACTACTTCGAGAGTAACATTGACAGGAAAAGTATTAAACTATCTACATTCAAATATAGATTTATTATTATGGATTAGTTGTATGTTGTTTATATACTTCAAAGTAGTTTAATACTTCTGTTATCGATAATAATATTATGTTACTCTCGAAACTTAAATTGTACGTAGAGGTAACATAGTTTATGCATTTTAGCAAATTTGATGATCATTTTGAATAATCTGCAAAGTTTAACCTCTAAATTCATTACTAAACAGTCTAAATTTGAATGAAATGAAATAAAAAACATAAGAAATTCTAAACTTTAAATAAACGCAAAGTCTCTAAACAAAAACTTTTTCGTAATTTGCACTAATTCGTCGCACTGAATATTTCCCTTATCTCTATCACACTTTGCTAGTTCCCAATCTATAGTGTTCACCAGCTGTCAAACATGGCTAACCTTATTTCGCGGCTGCACTGTAATTATAAGGTCCATGATCTCTTGAGCCTTTCCGCATATATATATATTCGTGAAAATGATCGGCTTCCAGATCTTTCTAGAAACGTTCAGACTCTTCGAAAAATATTTGATTACGTGCAGTTCCTCTCGATTTTAAAATCTCATAATTAATCATTTGATAATTTTTTATTTCTCCTTTCATTAAGATTGTTTTCTAAATATTTTTAATATGTATTATTTTTTGTAAAATATTTTTATTTTCTTCCTCTTTTTATTTACTACTCTCTTCTTCAATATCATAATTTTTTTTCATATTCTTAAGGCTGGACATTCACTGAAAATGCATATTTCGGCATTTTTTTTTACGAAAATGTGGGTTTTTATTATTCATTAATACCAGAATATATATTCAAGATTGCAATTTTTTAGGTTAATAACTAAGATAGAACCTTTGTTCTTACATGAAGGTAATAAAATTAACATTATTTATAATAATTCAGAAAATATAAGCATTAATCGACAGGCCGCGGCCAAAAAATTTTTTTTTTGGCCCCGTTTTTAGTGTCCTAGGCGGCGCAAAGTTTTAATGAATATTTATATATAAATGCATAATATGTTTTTTATACCTAAAAGATTCAAGATCATATAATAGATTTGTGTAAATTTAGATTGCAGTAAAAGATTCAAGTATATATACATTTGTGTAAATTAAAAAGAGAAGAAAAAGAAAAATTTACTTATCCATTACCATTTAGTTGAGACGTAAATAATTGTTTCAATTTAGTCCTATATCCAGTTATACTATCAGCAAAAATGTCGACCGCTTCCGCATTTTCATTCCCCAATGAATATAGTCTAGTTTGATGTTTAATTGTGGCAGTTTTGGTTTTGACCCCAAATTAATTCATTAATAAGGCTGTAGATATATAATATCGCAGTAAAATTTGCGTGCGCGTATTTTCCATCAAAATGAGTTAGTAAGTTACAATATTCCGGGCCACCCTGTGACAAGACAAGACAATAAATATAAGGTGGATGAACTTCTTCCCGGGGATTTATCCGTGTAGCCCGACTAGAGTTAGGGCCGGGACATGCAAATCATAAAATATTGCTGCTTAAGTAAAGAAAAAAATTCGCGCCGCACATTAGTACTGTATTATTATCAAGAGCTCTAAACTTAAAATTCCGCGGGAGAATATCAAAACTGGCGCGAGAAGTTGCTCGGATTTAATATACCGTCATAATTTATGCGAGTGGGGTTGATTTAGAGCGGGGGTGGGGGTGTCGATTGCCCTTTCACTTTCGGATCGCCCCTCACGGGAAGGGTAATAAGGCAAAAATAAAAACATAAAAGTGCGTCGACTCTACGTTCGCCAGAAATAATGACGCCGTTTATTCTGCCAGAAGGA
The DNA here is from genome assembly GCA_016648135.1 of Agrypnia vestita. Classification (NCBI taxonomy): domain Eukaryota; kingdom Metazoa; phylum Arthropoda; class Insecta; order Trichoptera; family Phryganeidae; genus Agrypnia; species Agrypnia vestita. The sequence goes on from JADDOH010000411.1 coordinate 121,040, forward strand.
AAGGAAGGTGGAAGAAATGAAAATAAAAACTTAACACAAGACTGAATCCTTTTAAAGAAATTATTACTAACCTTAATGTACCTTGTATTGAGAAATCCGCACTTTTTTCTGTCGTATTTGTTATTTTTTATTTCAGATTCGGTAAATATAGGTCTATCTATGTATTTATTATGTAGTTATTTAGTTATTTACTTATCGACGACACACTACCAGAATATTAGGTACAAAATACAAACAAAAACAATAAACTCAAATAAATATCCAAATCACTTGATGGATAATATCAACAAAATCATAGATTGTTTTCGAATAATGATAGTACAGGAATAATGATTTAACGATCGACTAAATTTATTCGGTAGATAGTTCTATTAGATAAATGTTTGGAATGATGTTGAATTCTTATAAGTAGATATATCAGTACATAAATATACTAATATGTATATTCCTATATGTAGGTGTACAGTTAATCGCCTTACGTGGAATAATATATAATATTCTATATAAAATAATTCCCCTGTCTTACAAATTGACTAAGCTGTCAGTTAAGTAAATGTTTAAATTTATGCAACGTAATTGTATTAATTCCATGTATCAAGATAATCGAAATAGAAGGTGCTTCCTCCTCATCCAGCTATCAAGGCTTCATTCAAGATTAATGTTTTAGATATTGTGTAAACTGTTATTGCATTATTTTATTAGTGTTTAAGGATCTAGGACGGTCGCAAGCAATATATATATATATATATTTCAATTTTACGTTTCAACAGGTCAAGAGGCCAAATTACAGAAGCGAAACACATCACAAAACACCCAGGCCTAAGGAAATCACATAGATTAATTGTGACCTCACCGGGAATCGAACCCAGAAAACTTCGGTGTGAGAATCCAGTGTCATCCCCACTAGGCTAGGAGGGCCGCCATGCGTATTATGCTTCTTCTTTTTCTTCTTCTACCTTCATCTTACCACTATTGGATATGGTCCTCTTCCATACCCTATCCCCTTATGCTTATTAAAATTTTAAAAAGTACACAGAATGTAAAAATGCAGGTAATTATATACCTAAAATTACAGCATTACAGTTTATATTGAAAAAAAATGTAAGTTAAGTCTTTTTTTGATTTTTAAAAAACCTCAGAACAGAAAGTTCATGTGTTCATCTAGTTCTTATATTCAAGGAAATTGTTTTGTTTTTAATTTAAAGCCAACCTATACTTGCTTTTTAGGATTCCTGGAACGGAAATATCGGAATCATAAAATCGCGTTTTTATAACCTAAAACCGAAAAAAGAAAACCGCCCGAAAACAAACGATCTCTCAAAATGTTTTAAATAAGAATGAAGAACTATTGGGAGAGATGTCAATAGTCTCACTAAAAGACGGAGCAAAATTAGCAATTAGTGAAGTGAGGTCAGTTCCAGAAAAATCAAATGATACAGTTCAGTCAAATGAAATAGGTATTTAATATGATTAAAGAAAATTGTAATGGGATCAAAAAACTCACAATATATTATATCAAGCAGTCTCTGCGATAAAAATTGAGATCTACATATTATTCTGAAAATACTTTTTTCCTAAGTAAAAATTTTATTACTTTATCCATTAAGTTATAAACATTACAATAGTTTAGTGTTTCTTAAATTATATTATTAAAGTTCAAATATTAAATAATTTCAAGTTTTTTTCTTTTGTAATAATTAACGTCAAATAAAAAAATATTTTTGCAGGAATTCTTTCTATGCGGTATGTGCAAAAGGACATTGAGATAATTATTATAGTTTACTTTATTTAATTGCTTGATTCAATCTCCACATGAATAAGTTTTCTCTTTTGGATTTATAAATTATTTTAAATTTGTCATTAAAAGTACAAAATTAAGTCATATTTACCAAATAAAATATTTTTGTGATTGATCGTAATTGGTTTCGAAAATAGTAGAGCACATAATTTATTTATTTTGCATCCTTACACATACGTGTATATTATCTATGTATTTCTTTACGAGTCATTAAATTGAAATGTGTATTTTTTTGTCTAGTTACGCTAATAAGTGCGCTATCGAGTATATTCATGAAAATATTATTAATATAATATTTACAAGAGATGATAATTAAATTCAAAGTATTGTTTATTTATCTCACAATAAAAATACATTTTTTTAATTTTCCAATTTTTGCGTAACATTATAACAGACCACGAGGCCCAATGACTGTAGCGAAATACAAAAAATCTAAAGCTTGAGAAAATTACATAAATGTCTTGTGATCTCACAGAAAATCGGACACGGAACTCTTAAAATAAGAAACCAGTGTCATGTCCGCTGTAAAATATTTTAAAATGGCAAGAAACAATGAACAAATAATAATATAAGTAACAGATATCTACGATATTAAATAAAAAAATAACGAATAAAAATAATCAAATATGGCATAGTTAATTAAAAAAAACAAAATAAACCAGAAATCAACATTTAAAAAAATTAAAAGCCGACCAAAATATGGTACAAACGTGTGGGAATGAAATATTGTAATATAATAAAAAAAAATAACAAAATATCGTCCTGATTAAATGTCTCTCATCATGTATTTTTTAAATATTATAATTGTATAAATTTTGTGGATGTGGAGGCACGGAATCGTAGAAGTTAATTATATATGTAGGATATAAATCCGCTTAGGAAAAAAATTGAGCGGCCTAAAAAGAATCCGTAAAGTTAACAAATGTATTCGAGTTCCCTTTTAGTTAATTAACTTTAACTTTAGACAAACGAAAGTGGACGGACAGTGGAAATGTGGTGTTTGATTAAGAGATGGCGAATTCAGGATGTGGCGTGCTGCTTAATATGGTATAGAAAAGGCATAACTCAAAGTATTACGGCCCAAATTCGAACAAGTCGACTAAGCCGCAAAATAAATAGCCGCCCAGTGAAACGGCAGTTAATGTATGCAGAGAATCAAAGTGGTTTCGGCCAATTTATGTTTTCTTGCTGATGAAGTAATCCCGAGAGCAAATGGCCTTGTTATTATTCATTGGATTCGCGGCACAGCCTCCGAAAAATGCCCCGGCGCGCGCGGCATCAACTTCGCAACACTTTCATTTCGTAATCTCCACTGAACTAAGAGCACATAAATCTGAAACTTGGGCAAAATCACAAATGGCTTAGGGGATTTTACAAGATTTAAGAATATCTTACAAAAAGTGGTGAGCTTGTTACTTAAAACACCGAAAAAGGTCAATTTTTATACATCTCGCGCCGGCTTGATTTATCGTGTTTGCTTTGAAGACTAGATAATTCGTTCGCTCATTTATTTTAGGCTCTCTAGAAAAATAATGTAGCGTTGAAGTGTTGAAACAACGCGTCAAAAGTAAATTTTGGTTAATATGTTTAAAGTTCATGCGAAGGGCTCTATCTTTGAAATTTAAAAATCCTGACACAGTTACAATAGAATATTTAGAAGGACAATGGCGAATGATCTACACAAATGATAATAAGTATGAGAACTTTAATTTCGTTATTATGCATTACAAGCCAAGGGCTTTCAACTGTCTAATAAAATAATAAAGAAATTCTTACCTAGATACAGCAGCGATACAAGAAACAAGGTTTATAATTGAAAATTACCATCTATATACCTATAAAACTCAATATCTGTCTTTCTGTTCTCTATAAAAATCCACACCGTTTGTCCGATTCGATTAAAATTTTGCATATTTTTGCTTTGGGTAACATAGGCAACATTTCCCTCCTATTCTCATACCCTTTCCCCTCCCCTGACATATTTTCGATGCAAATCTGTACCGTTTGACCGATCGGACTCAAAATTTGGAAACTTATTCTTTAGGACTCGGCAGATAACAAAGGCTACATTTCCTCCCTCCCCTTTTACCTTTTCTCCTCCTCCTGATATATTTTCGATGTAAATCTATACCGTTCGAATCAAACCTTTGTTTCCCCCACAAATTTATTTTCAACTTAATCCTTAACATGAATCCTTAGCAAAATGAATATTCACATATACGTGTGTAGAAAAATAAAAAACACGAGGATTCATATCTTATTGCTACAAGTTTTTATTTACTTTTCTGTCATAGACTTCTTGTTTAGGGATAGGGACAAATCTTGTAATCAATAATCGATCCACTCCCTGACCAATAATCGCTATTCCGAATGAAAATACAATAATTATCTATTAGTTTTACAAAATCAGTTGTATTATTTTAAAAAATGCTGATGCGTTATTTTATCGGACATTGAACATGCCAGTGACTTCTATCGGTTTGCATTATTCTAAAAGTGACATTAGAATTTTGAGATAATAAGCACAAGACAAAAATATTATTGTTAAAAAAATTATAATATTGTAAAAAGAATTATTATAATGACTTAAAGAGAAAAAATATATTATAGTCATATTATTAAGAGCGACCACAGTTTTTTTCGTATGTCAATAGAATAAAAGTATGAGATACTTTTTCTCAAGCCTTAACGATTATTTGTATTAAATAAACTGTACATTCACATATTGTAATCGCTCTCAGTACTGTGGATTTGAAAAAAATATTTTCTTTTTTTGTCATTTTTCATAAAAGCATTTTTTAAAATACATTTTTTAATCTAATTGTTGTTTTTCATAAATATTTCATTGACTAATCATGCCAATGGAATTTAAATTCGATAAAAAATTATATGAATACTCACAGGTATAACAGTATTCTACCAACGCTGTGTTAATTCTTGAGATTCAATAACGAAATCGAGGTAAGTCTAAGGTTCCAGGTAAACTAACCGGACCTCCCCTACAAGCAAACGGGGTGAAGATCTTGGAAAGTCAATTCGTTTCCCCGATAGAATTCCTCCAATTGATTCAAACGGCGAAACTCGGCGGGAAGATTTCCTCCTCGTAGGTATTCGAGCAGCCTCCCACGTACCCGAAGAGCCACGGCAAACATAATGGATGGAGTGTTTATGTAAGCTATAATCGGAAAAGGTCCGCTTTGATGGGGGTGGGGGCTAAATCTCGGGGAGAAATTCCGATATTTGCAGAATCTGCAAGTCGAACCGATCTGCGGTGGATACCATAAGACGTGGACCAATATTAGGTTTGGAGATTTCCCCAGAATTAGTTAATATCATCGATATAAGGGCCGGTTATCAATTAGGATTATTGGAGTTCGGTTTACCTTTTAGTGGCCCGGGGTCTGTGTGCTCAGCCCGCTAGATGGCCGATAAATTTCACAGATGATACGGGATTTCGTCCATCGCTATATATTTGCGGTTCGGGAGCTGATAAATGCCCACTGAAAGGATTGCTCATTACGTAGTTTGGTCCAGTACGGTCCGGTAAGATTTATGGACGGAGATGGATGATTTATCTCGGCCCTGATGGAGTTCGCTCCGGCGGCGATGTTTGTTTGTATGATAATCTTTTTTGACACAAATATATCGGTTCAATTTGTCCCGAGGGGCGTGCACCTCGCGATTAATAAAATATGAAAGCGAATAAGATTTTTGAAGAAGTATTTCCGTTGAATTATTTCTTTTCGCCGCTTCGAAAGTGGGACACAAATGACAATCAAATCATTTTTACTGATGGTTTAGAGATCTCGTGGAGCTTTTACCGGAAAATATAAAGACTTGGTAGAGTAGTATATATACATATACCTAGATTGATGGCCACTAATGTGAAATGTGAAAAGATTATATTCATTTATTTTTATATTATCACAATTTATATATCACACTTTTTTGCATAAGCTTATACTAACCCACTAGGTTAAAACTGTTCTAGGGTAGTTATAATCAACAACTCAATATTTTAATGATGTAAAACAATACAACAAAAAATATATAAAAGAAAAATGTATGTTTGTACATACTCGTATATCAAAAAAGAAGTATAAAAGATAGGATCAAATTATACAATATAGTAAAAAGAGTTATAATACAAAAGAGTAAAAAATATGAAATATAAAATATACAAACAATCCTGAAGAAGAGAACATTGTTTTCGAAATAAGTAGAATTTATAATTAATAAAGTGCCGAAAACAAAATATTTGTGTTTTATTTTAATAATAATGTTACTACAAGGATCAAATCTTCATTAAGAAGAAAAAATATTCTTCGAACAATTAATACAAAAGAGCAAAAAAATATAAAATATTGAATCATAGGTGAATCACCTCCTCAGCGTACTCTGTTTCTGAATTTTTTAGCCATTTTATTTTTAAATGGCTTTGCTTTAGAGTTGTCTTAATTTTGTCAAATAATTTATCAAATATACGAAGATGTCTTTAATAAGTTATCAGAGGTATAATAAGTTAAAAGATATGTGATAATAAGTTAAAAGTTGTCTCTACTCCACCCTCGGAATCTTCCGGTGTTCTTGTATGTGTCGCGATGTATGTTGGTGTGTCATAATGTGTGGTAAGCAAGTTAGAAAGGTGCAACATAAGTTTGTCAAATGAAATGACCCCAATTTAACATAGAACAAAAAGTTCCTTAGAATTTTTCGTAATATAATAATAATCATTTTCACTGTCATTTTACACTTTGTTTACGCCTTTATTTCCAAAAGATCTAGGGGTCACCGGATGTCGATCAACATGCCAAGCTCTAACTTCTTGGCCACCCCTGCAGGCACAGACTGTATGTCAAATTGTAGTAAAAGAATATAATGCTAATGACACTTATGAATTGTTTACTGAATTATATATTAACAATAAAGATACTCTTTTGACATGAATTTCTTATCGAAAGCTCTCCAAGAATAGAATTTTCGGCAAATTTCGCAGCTGGACAGATATTAAGTACAAGGAATAAATATTTAATAATATATATATGAAGCTTTATTTTTAGTGTAATATAAGTCTGATTGGTTGAAGTTGACATATGCCACTAAAAAATAAAGAAATACAGATGCTTGATGCCTTTGACATGTAGTGTTGGCTATCAGTCCATATTAATCTGCTTCTATAACTCTGTCTTGAGTTCCTGAGGAATAAATATATTCGTTCACCTGGCAGTCCACGGAAAATAAATTAAGCTTTATATTTATCACCAAAGTCACTGGACAGGAACTCAATTGGAACGCTGTTCCTTAATTCACAAAATTTAGCACTAATCACTCGTTTAATTACTTTATGCTCATCTTTCCAGAGCATTCGCATATTTGTGGTCGCAATTATTTTTTACTTTTTTATTTTATTTAAAGAAATAAAATACAATAAATATATACACGCATAACGATATAAAGTAACATTTTTTTATTGTTTCTGCCCCATCAAATTAAAAAAAAACTTATTCCCTATTGAACGGTAGGTAGGTATTCTTCTAATTTACTGTCGGTGGTATTTCGCTAGCCAGAATGAATCGCCGTTAATCACTTGTTTTCTGTTGAATCACTGAAACGTCCAGACATTTCGTGAATCTAATAGTTTATTCTAGATCCTTGTAGCAATTTCCGATTTACTGTAAAATGATCAGAGTACTGTAAAATCTTCGATTACATGTAATGATTTCCATTTCTACAGTCTTTATTATATGTGGGGTATAAAATAGAAGGCAGCGATATACAAAAAAATTAAAAAATGTTCAGTATTGAATTCTAAATTATGCTTCCTATAAAGTGATCGGCTATGTTTTCTATTAAATCTCGAATTGAGTACATTATAAACTAGTGATCCTCGATGACTTTATTAAATTTTTTTTTGGATATTGGATGCTGCCTTAGCTTCTTTACCCCACATGTAATTGTTTTAAAAATCGTAAACAGTTAGATGTCAAATATAAATTTGTTCAAGCATTTTGTAATTACACAGAAGTTTGCAAATACCATGCGAGGAATAAGCGAGAATTATATGGGTCTCCGAATGCTATTAAATTCGGAGTTAAAACTATTTTAAAGACACGGTAAGCTCCTTGGAGGGTCAAGAATGTCACCTTATGTTGGGCGGACACAGCAGTGAAAGCAGGTCCTGGCATCTTGGGCGGGTCGGCAGGACCTTGGCTGGGCGGGGCGGGAGGGGGCAAGGCTGGGCGGCGCCCAAAGATAATTACCCCATGTTTACACGACGTTCACAGGGCCGCTGTGCTGCCTACAATTTTTTCGCCCTTTTGAATAAAGCTTTTTATTGTAATTTAAGCAGCGTAATACTGAATTCAAACACTTGCCGGTCTAAAACTACCCCAATATTTAACTACCAAATAAATCTTTGATGTTGTCTACATTTGATTTATATATTTTTATAATTAAATCACATCAAAGTAGAAACAGAAGGAATTGCACGTAATCGAGGATATTTCAGTATTCTGGACATTTTACAGTAAATTGGAAATTGCTGGAAGGGTCTAGTATAAACTAGTAGATTTGAGAAACGTCTGGAAACCCAAAAATGTATATAAGTGTGAAGAAGTCGTCGAGATGAACAGTTTATCGTGACGTTTCAGCGATCCCATACAAAGCAGCGGCGAATGAGCAGTGACAATAAATAAATTAAGCCTACCGAGTGTTCAATAGTGAATAAGTGCGACCACAGACGGCGAATATTCAGGAAAGATGAATACAAAGTGTTCCACAGACGTGTGATTATGATGAAATTATCATGAATTAACGAATAGTCTTAATTCGTAAATAAATTCGTGTTCAGTGACTTAGATAATAAATAAAAACTTTGATTAACAAGTGATTGATTTGTCTCCCACCTCATCGAACCCTTGAAAATATCAATATGTAACATATATGGACCCTCAGGAAATCCACATACGTCAAGAAAACATATGTATTTCTTTTTCTTTTTTTTGTATCCCCGGTATCCCTATCTGTACAACGGACGTTGGCTATCATGTTGGCTATGAGAACATTATTTACTGCGGCCCGAAACAGCTCTAGAACACTAGTCAAACTACTGTCTCAGATTTTTCAGTCATGAAGTTCTCCTTCTTCAAGGGCCTTGACATCCGGCAATCTCTTCCTGCATCACAATTTCGATTTTTTATGGTTTTAATTATTTATTTTTCATTATCATAACATCTTCATTCAACTCTGTCCATCCAGCTTATTTTGAGTATTCTTCTGTAGATTCATATTTCGAATGCCTCAAGCTGCCTTATCAGTTCTTCTGTAAGTGTCTGTGCTTTCATTCCATAAAAAATACCGAAAACACGTAGTACCTGTACATATGTTTAAAAAATCTTATTGCACTGCATCAAAATTTTATCAGTAAACCAATATAAATATAAATGTGGATTTTTTCATTAAAAAAAACACGGATACAACCGTTCTTTCCAAAAAATAACTGTTATCTCCTGGGCGATGAACCGAAATTGAAAGAAAAGGAAACCGAAGGGCCGAAGAAATTTTAAATACAGATGCGAACACGGAATAAGTGTCACATCAATATTATTATTATTTTCAAACTAAGCTAAACGCTTGTGGTATGAAAATAGAACTAACTTGCTAAGTCTGGAATGAGGTTCGAACCCGCGACCGCGAGGCGAATGTTCTAACCACAAGACCAACAAGCTACTCATCAATATACAAATACTTAAATTTCAATATTTGAAACATCTTAAAAAAAAAAGCAAAATTAATTATATAAATAATGTATAATAAATTAATTACATTTATAATATCACTACAATATAATTTTGATTTTTTTGACGAAGTTTTTTACATTGTATCCTGACGAAGGAGCCATTGGCCATGAAACATGTTGATATTTATTAATTATTTCAATATTTCAGTTTGATGTGAATATCGGACGATGCATTGTTGTTTCAAGGGTATAATATTTCAATTTTTTAATACTTCAGGCATGAATAATATAGCCGTAAAAGTTAAATGCATGATTTCCGATTTTGTGTACGAATATAATATAATATGTATAACTAATTAATGAGAAAATTATTCTAAGAAATTTGATTAAAAAAGTATAAACATTTTAGTTAAAGATTGCGTTATTTTGGCAAATATATTTTATGTAGATAAAATTATTCATATGGAATGAAATACCTAATGTACGGTGAAACTTAACAAGTTGATTTAAATTTTTTATTTAACTGTCCCTTATTTGCACACTTTCTCAAACAAGTGAAATATATCGGACATATCTTTTCTCTTCAAAGTACAAACTAAATAATGTGACTGACAACCCTTCACTTTTAAACATGATTTATATACGCGCACCCACTAGAAACACACCTACACTATTTTATTGTATCAATAATATTACCAACGTGGAACATAACTCTCCACTCTAGAGAATTCAGAGACTTGGTAATATATGCAGTAGACTAGAAAATGTTATTGTAAGTTTTCATCATATAAATCTAATGTTGTGAATTATGTTGCGTATGATTCAATAAAATTTTAATTCTTCTTTTGTAATTATTTAAATATTGGTATTTTTTAAATTTTTATTCTATCAAAGCCCTTGTTCCTGGCGATCTTTATCATTTATGTAAGTGAATTAATTTTATATCAATCTTGCGCAAGGCGTTCGCGTGCCCCGAAACACTAAGTTAAAACTTTGGAAATTAAACACAGTGAATATTAACTTCCGGCAATTCATTGCTAATGACAAATAGGTAATTGTACCTCCTGACCTTAATTATCCGCCCAACAGTCGCTGTGCAAATTTAACAGTCGGACCTTCAAATTACTACCTAGAAATGTAAGCAAGCGACCGTTTACAGTATCTATTAAAAGTAAAGTTGGCGACACGGTCCAGGGTCCGGCGGGCTGCGGCGGGGGGAGGGAAACCTCTTGGAGGGGTGGGCAACATTTAAGAAAATATATTTCAGGTCAAATATGGTCTGTGGTAGACAGATAGAAAATAAAATAAATTAATGTATATGCGAGCTTAGAAACTGGATTTATAATTAAAATTTTAAATAAGATCCATACAATGTGCCGCCCGTCATACTAGGGTGCAAATCGAAACCAATTCCTAATCGCCCCCAACCAGCCAGTAGCATAACAAAATAATGTGGGTTCTTAATGTTTGGTTTTAAGCTATGAAAAGTATAAATATTTAATATACAAGTATGTAAATATAATTGGCTCTGTGGTTGCATGGGTATACTGTGAAATTAAAACCAATATTTTGTCAGTTGACAAGAAAATACAATTTATTAAGATTGAGATGAGTTTAACAATTATAGCAAATTAATATCATTAGAATATTGTAGAGATAAGAAGTGAAAACGCGATTCCAATAAACAAAATTTAGATATGCATTATTGCAGCTGATTATTGAGTAGCTTGTTGATGTAGTGGTCATGAAGCTCGCCTAGTGATCTGGTGGTGGTCGGTGGTTCTAGCCCTATTTTAGGATACCAGCAAATTAGTCCTTTCTTCATGGCACAAGCGTTAAGCTTATTTTGAAAATAGTTTGATTCGCTTTGGATAAAATGCTTCTAAAACACACAAACATGTAAATTGTGAAATTGATACACTTCTTAAGATAAAGTTCGCCCATCGTGCAACAGGAATATTTTCACACCACGAAATCACGACTCAATAATTAAGACAGAATGTGCATGTGGTTTTTGTCCAGCTATGTTACGACACGTAATCTCAGGCATCTTGTTGGAGGTTGACCCTTCGTCCTCAGACGATACGCTCAAAGTATGAAAGAATTATTTTTCTGCTCCAGTTTTAATATACGCATTGAGATTAATAAGATTTTCAATAAAATAAAAGTATAAAATTGTGCAATCCGCCATTTTAACCGAAACACCGGTCAGAGCGAATGACGTCACGCCTCAGTACTCATCACCGTGTGTTTGAACCGTTGCCATAGACACAATGCAATGTTTACTGAGGCTTACTGAGGCACGTGACGTAGACGAAATGACAGCTGCGGGCGTTTTTACGCGAAAATAATTTTTTTTTAGATGAAAATGCAATTATTTGCGTAAAAACTTAGATATAATGTTATTTTCAGTGATAATAAACATTTACCTACTATACAGAATGTTATTTCAAAATCTGTAATGCCTATTATTGCTAATGCTGATCGGATATATAATTCTTGTGTTGATCTGAACACAAATATTGATAATGCTGGTATAAATGCAAATATTTCCAATACTGTTCAAAATGTAATTGCTTTAGCTTATAATTGTTCAGCGTTAAGGAAGTTTTAAAGAAAGTACACTTAATATAAATATGTAAATCTTCTTGGGTACCTACGGTTAAATATTTGGTAATGTGCGTGTGCCCTACGCGAGGTATTTCCTTCGGCCAAAGGGGACGTAGGTTTAGGGCCGGTTTCTCAAATTACAGGGCTATCCTTTATGCGGAATGGGCATAATAGAAATATATGGGCCTAAACTGCGCGAATTCCAACAGTTCGTTTAATTTTCATCACGGCAAGAAGTTCAGCTCCTCCACCCTAAGTGAGTGGGTCAAGACATTGTTTAGAGTTACTTTTCGACCATTTGCGTAGTTTCAGTAAGGACAAATTCGATATAAGCATGTGTTAAAATTATCATGTTCTACTATTTCGACTTAACATTTATATTATGCTTAAGAATCAATACGCTGTATCTTGAGTTAATAGCCAGGAATTTGAAAAAAAAAAATTGAAAAAAAAGAGCGAGTCTTTCAGTAGTCGCATATGATGTGTAACATTTGACATCACACAATTAAAAATATCAATTGAGCAGCAACAGAAATTAACATCAAAATTTAAAAAAGCTTATTATTCGTAAATATTTATTAGTTAGTAGATAAAAGTAAAGAAAATTATGTGCATTTATTTATTATTGAATTTTGCCGCACTAGTAAGTTTGGTCAATTATATGTTTTTATTTACTCTCATAGATGGCGGTAGTGTGTCGCCATACATATTGTGTGAAAACTTTGAATAAATATTAAAAAATCATCACATAAATTACATAAAATTTGAAAATATAAATCATTAAGGGTAGTTATAGTTTACGTTGTTGTAAAATGACACCAGCTGTGTAGCATTTATACAAAATCAGAAGTGTTGGCTGTTGCAAGTGTGCGTCTTCGCTGTGATGGCACTTGCTGGACCTTGATTTGTATAGGAACGATGATTTTTTCCATCGCGCGCGCTCCGCGCTAAATTTAAATTGTTATTTTTTAATTAAATTGAAAATAGTTAAATAAAATTGGGGGCGTCTTATTTACTGCTACGCATTTGCGTCCATTTTCACATAATCACTGCCACAGATTGCAGGAAAGTGAGAGGAAAGATGCTACACATCAAAAATAATCATATTACACGTCCATTCAGTAGTATAAAGCCCAAAAAGTGGAATAACTTTCTTTAGTTCTAAAACATTGTTGATTAAGTAATTTATTAATATTAGTTTATGTGTAGTATTTTACTTATTCAGTAGTATAAAGCGCAAAAAGTGGATTAATTTTCTTTAGTTCTAAAACATTGTTGATTAAGTAATTTATTAATATTAGTTTATGTGTACCTACCTACATAGTTAGGTAGTATTTTACTCATTATTAGAAAATAATTTTAGTATAATTTTTTGTTCCAAATCAATTTCACAACAATTTATCTAACTAAACACATTTTATCTAACCAAAACGCCGTTCTCCCGCAGCGTTAGGTGACGAGGATACAACGTCATACTCTTTTGCGCAGGCACACTATTTTTATCTCATCCAACTTTACAAACTTTTGCATGGTATTTAGTTTTGACGCTTTAACACTTAGGGCCACCCTCCCGTATTTGGTTTATCTGGTCATGCCAAGTCTTTCGCGGACGAAATCTAATCTCTTCAACACTCGCCTCATATATACTTTTTAAATAAATAGACCTTCTACCCTATTGGTAGCATTACATTCACTTGAAATTTGTTCGTTTATTTATTTATATTAAAAAGAAAAATTAATCATTATCCAAAATAAAGACTAAGAATTATACAAAAAAGAAGTGAATGCACATGAATCAAATTCATTTACAACTGTACACAACAAATATTAACATTCTGAAAAATAATTTAATTCAATGTACCTACTTCTTAAAATTATTAATGGACATAACATTTTAGAATTATTAAGAAAAAAGAAAATAAACACTATGAACATGAATTGACATTTTCTTCCGACGCCCAATATTTTTTGTGAATAAAAAACGTTAATTATATTAAATAAATAACCATATTCAGATTCGTTGACAATTCGGAAGTACCACCTTCTCCAACAGGAGGCGGTGTTTCTTGCCCCTTGCCGCTTGCCGCTCGTCTGCCATTGTTTCAAGTTGCCGTGTGCAAGTTGATACAAGATGGCCAAACTTTTGGGTCCCGAACCGGACTCGCCTTTTCATTAAGGAATTAAAGGAGTAGGCCTAAAACCCGATACATCCACACAGCGCGAAAACCACCCCACCAAAAGGCACGAACCATTCCCTCGTCGCAAAATCAACAGGTGTAAACAGAACTCGAAAGTTCTTACTGCCGGTGTGTAATTTGACGAAATCTCTGTGACAAAATTGTTCCGCAAGGTTCGTACCTTGGTCCACCGATTCGAGAACCAACCCTAAGATTACAATAATGTAACTCCCCCAAGAGTCGACGTAAGTAATGTTAGTTCCCCTTAAACATTGGTAATAAATTTATTAATTACTGTATACCTGGAGTTTGTATTATTACTGCTTGTTGCCTGTGTACGCTTGTCTGAAGTACAAAGATGTATTTCGCTTTGTTAGCTAAGTAAAATTTGTTGTAGAAAACAGAAAGTTGTTGATAATCAAGCGAGCTTCTCTCTGTTTGTGTTTTGGAATCAAACAATTTGTTGTGAAAGTATCTTTACATTAAAATATATAAATTCAAAAATATATTGCCCATTGAATTATATTTAAAAACAGAAGTAAAATACGAGTATCCGAACTGAAGTAATAGAGTGAATATTATTTGAATAAGAATAAATAAATGTATATTGACAAAACTAATGTTTTTAATATTCCGCGATGCTTTGTAGGTCAAGTTTTTAAGAATCAGAGGCACCTTAATAAATTTTATTTTTATTAAAATCATATTTAATTTAATAGTGTCCTTAAGATTAGCATACATTAATACCCACATTTAATAAACATTTTGTATGATGTCCTACCGTGAAATTATTACAAAAATGGCGCTATTTTAATTATACTTTTTAATTACACCAGGAGCCTGTAATTGGTGATTGTTCGAGGTGATTACATTATTTATATATTCTTTGGCACTTATTAAGGTAGCTTATTAATATATTAAGCAATTATTTTAAATGAAATTTTTTTCATGACTTTTTGGAATGGGATTTGCGATTAAGGAATTTGGTGAGAATTTTTAAGTGGATGGTATTTTACATATTCTTTTTTCATATTTCATATATACTGTATGATTATTTAAAAGCACGCTAATAAAAATATTCGCAGTGTCTTTCGGTGGGTAGTATACGTGTCATCTTAACGCTAATTAACTTCAATTCAAATAGTTTTAAAAGTATTTATTTATTTATTAATATGGAGTATTCACAAGTTCACCATTACAATAAAATAACAAAATCTTGAATAATTTTCACTGGAACTCAATTATGAACGACTCCTGTGATAATAGCTTGATTGTGACAATAGCAAGTTTCAAATCCTAAAACGCTAAGCAACAAGCTAAAAGTACATCTGATTGGGGATATGTTTTCGTTACTTGCTTAAGTTAGGTTGAACTACCGGTCACGTTCATTGCTAAATAAAAAATGGGTGTATTTATGTGCACGCATTAGAAGTTATATTTCTTAAGCACACATAAAAATCACACCTTAAAACAATATTAAAGCAAAAACTTTACAAATATAAAAATGTACATTACCACGACCATAGCGACTTCAGTTTCGCAATTGAAGTCATCGTCTCCGTTATTAAAAAGCTGATGCCAAGAATCACACGTGAATTACAAGGTTTTACCAGTGGACATTTCCAAACTGATGACATTCCGTCAAACGTAGCAGAACGCAGTCGAACATCGACAATAACATGAAATACAGAAATCTATACGAGAAGCCCCCTTTTTGCACTTCGACATCATAGCTAAATCGAAATTCAATAAACAGTTCTAATTTTCAATTCAATAACCAATCATTCGTCGGCTTTTTAATCGAGCATCTTTGTGATTGGTATTCGATTCAAGATGATTGACAATACATTACGTATTTTACTAGAAAACTAATTTCAAGTGAATAAATTTTTGGCAGTTGCGCATCAACCATAAATAATATACGAAATATACACATTTTACTCTCTTTGACGGCTAACTTTTTGTACAAAATTTTACTTTAACAACTAAGTTCATGGTCTCGCATTTCCGCTATACGTACTTCCGTTAGAATATAACTTTAAAAATAAATATATCCTTAAAAATTACATATGTACATATATTATTTTGTTTATTAGCAAAATATTTAAGTAAGAGCGGATTGCCTAATTACAAGAAGAAGAAAAAGAAGAATATATGTGAGTACATGAATCTGGAAAATATGGAGAAGGATCTTTCACTGGCAATCTTGCAAATGTACCTTCTTCAGTGATGCACCCACTTCTAAGCGGAACGACCTTATTTCTTCAGTTCTACCAACAACCCTTCAATTTACCAGAGCTCGATAAAAGGGGTTCGTTGCAACGATGAAATGAGGGATAACCATCATTGAATGGGGTTGATTTGTGTAACAAAATATTAAATAGACGGTGAATTGCTTTACAAAATTAGAAGCTCTCGTCTTTTTGAGTATGCACAAAGCTGGTGTAAATAATTGTATTGTTATGAGTCGTGGCTACGGGAGAAATTAATGAAAACACTGGAAATCGTTTAATAATAAAAAAGTGACAAAATCAGATTGACAGGACTTTTTTTTTGCTCTTCTTTAAAGTTCAATGTAATCACTAACGTCCTTTTGGCTTTCTATCCTTGAATTATATTTGAATAACACAATGAGAATATTAACGCTTATCCACCTTTAAAAGAGATTTTAATTCTGCTATAATGTATTGCCAATTTGGCACCTACCTGTTCATCAAACTGATTAGATTAACTTATTCATTACATGTTCAAGAGTTGAACAATTGTTCGATGCTGTAAAATCATTTTAGTGTTCATTATTGAGAATCTAGGTAAGTCTTTATCACAAAACTTTGCTTAAATCACTTTCATCCGCACATGAATATTCTAAGGGAGGCATGATTCGTTTAAGTAAAGATAGGGCATCTTACACGGCACAACTCAGAATTAACGTTACAACTCAGACTCAAGGCTCGCTTTTGTGAGTCCCGCACCGATAGGATAATCCAATTAGCACGAATTGAATCCAACCTTCACCGGCCACTTGATTGCTCCTAAATGAATTAAATCCTAATCCCGTCTCTCTGATTCTCCTTTCTTACAGGAAGTATCCCCAGATCTAGCTGTTTGCATCCAAGGTGATAAATTAAAAAATATATTGTACATATTTTTGGTATTTTACGGTAAAGTTCCTTTTCTACTTTGTCGTAAAAATGCACAACATTTATTTTTTATATTTGAGTTGTTAATACAAATAGCGGACTATGTTATAAATTTAACATAAACAAGTGTTAGTGTTTTGTTTTTTTTAGTTTTTTCACCAATAGGAAAAAATATTCCGTTACGAAATTTTTATTTTCTTGTTCTGTAGTCTTTTATTTTCATAAAAAACATTTAAATTGAAATTCGGTTGGTTAGAAATTATTGTTTGTATGGTTTATTTACTAAAAAATAAATGGTATGTAATCATCAAAATTTATTTGTTGCTCGTTAAAAATATTTTATTCTCATACAAACATTTAAACTGTAATTCAGTCGGTTCAGACCTAGCTATCTCTAGTTTGTTAACCAAGAAAATTATCCCTTTTCAAAATTTATTCATTTGTTATTAAAAAAAAATTCCCCTTCGTGAAAAAATTATAGATAGGTAGTTACATCATTTATGCCAAATGTACGTCCTAGGATGGGTTTTATATAGTAGTTTCATGAATATTTAAAGTATTATTTTTAATGAAATCAAAATTGTGAAGTTATGTAACATATTGTATTATAATTGAAATATAATTAAATCATTGCGTTTTTCCATAAGTGTTGAGAGAAATACAAATTATTAGACCAATGCGCCTGCGCAAAGGCTACACAGGCTAAGGAATAATAACAGTATGGTGGATATCTTTCAATATTCATTGATTAAATTAATATTGAAAAAACAACAGTGAAATGCACTGTAACTTTAAAATAAATTAAATGTAAAAGTATATTACTATGCACTTATTTTGTATGCTTTACTTAATAAATAAATACACATGTGATGTTTTTGATGCTCAACTTACAAAATGGAATAATCAGGATTAAGGTCTCTCAGTCGTTCAGTGTTTAATTCATATTTATATTCATTAATATTTTATTTTATTATTTTCCTTTTGTAAATATATTTATACATATATAGGGCTTGTAAAATTTGAAATATATAAATAAAAATTTTAAGGCTGCCTACCGGAAGTTAATGTCAGTCCTGGTACTAACTATATTTTTTGATTGATAGGCTTGTCCTGTATCTTTGTTAGTATTTTTTTTCCTATTAAGCTATAGTCTACCCTTTATATTATAGCAATCTTATTAATCAAAGGAATCTGAATATTGAATTTCAACAAGAATACTTTTGTTTTTATTTGAAGATTCTGAACCTACACCGTGGAACAGTGAATGTTGAATATTTAAAATAATATCGGAGCGAGTCCCGTACCTACTTTATTAACACCGTATTGCCCGAAGGGATGTTCTTTATTAAATAAACAATCTCCATACGTACAAGTTTACCTCACATATTTCCCAGACGATCCCTTATATAAGTTTTGTATTATTTTAATAAGTTCAGTTCAGGCATTCTCAAGTCACGGGTGATGGCGGCCCGCGGGCATATCTCGGACCTAATTGAGATTGATTAAAAATATTTCGCATAGTTCGAGCCAGGGTTGGTCAAGCAGGGGGTGCGCGGGGCGGAAGATCGTACAAGATGAGGGGTTGCGAATACTTGAGAGTGCGGCGCTTAGTATGTTGTTGTTCTTGTTGATGTAAGATGCTCTCGGAAAATTATTAAACAGATTAAATTCCTATCATTTGGTGTATATTTATGCGAGAAACGTATTATCGTTTTAATCATATTTTTAATATCTCTAGAATGAACGGAGGGGGGCATCTGAAGACGTACGGAAATATTTCGATTTTTAAAATATTATTACAGACTTTGACGTAGGTAGGTACAAAAATTAATAAATACGAGAAAATTTATCGTAGAGTTACTGATAAAAGTTGGTTTGTTCACTTTTTAGGTAAATAGAGTTATTGTGAATTATGTAGATCGTCTGATATCGGTGACGCGTTTTTTCAATAAATATTGTATTTTTACAAACCCTGAATATTTATATAAAATATATGTAGTTAAGGTTTTGTAAAAAGCTCAATTAACAAAAATTAATCAAAGCGATAAAAAATCCCAACTTAGTATCTTGACATCCAAAACATAGTAAGTAAACGGTAAGTCTATTTTCAGAGAGAATGTCAATCACTTAAATTGCGATAATCCCATATTAGGTTTTAGGGACTAACTTCAGGTAGTAACCCAGCGGTAAAATAAAATATTTTAGGGCCTTCATATAGGTACCTTACATAATAAAAATCTTTTTTTTTAAATCCTTAATGAAATAATTCATAATATAACACCAGTGACTCACAAGTTGAAATTTAATATTACAATATTTTTAATTAAAATAAATTTTTGGAAAAAATGTTAATGAACCCAATCAATGTGTTCGTATTTTTTTTAAAGGAAACAAAATCATCAATATTTAATCTAAACACACATACATAAAATAACTATAAAAAATTCCCATTAAAAATATAATTTTCATGTGTCGTTTTCGACGTTTAACATTAATAATTATTTAATGCGACATAAAACTTTTTCTATTGTAACGTGATTTTAAATGCTAAGCCTACATAGATATAATAAAAATATAATTTTATCAGTAATTTGTAGTTACGTCTTGTAAACTGTTAATTACTTTTCCTGCATGATAAGAAAAATAAATACAAAAATTACAAAAAATTATAGGAAGAAAAAAATATGAGTTGATCTTTAATAACTATAAAAACATAATTTAATAAAATAAATTTAAAAAAATGTTTATGTGAACTTTCTAATAAAGAGTGTCTGCAGCTTGCACTAAGGTGTACTAAAAGAATTGAATATTAAAAAATGGAAATGATTTTAAAAATATAAATATAAATAATTAAATAAAAACTTCTTCTTCAAATGTAGCAAATTTATTTTGTGGTAACATAATTATAATTAATATAAATAAGTGGTTTAAACAAAGTTAATTTATATTAATTATAATCAAATAAATCTTTCAAAACTGACAGTAAAATAATGTTGAACGTTGAAAATAATGTCACACAAAAAGAAGATGTCAAAAAATATAAGTGTCCATATTTCGTAATATTTTTGTTTGTTTTTTACCCTGAGGAAGGAACGGTGGTTCCGAAACCGGTTGGTGTTGCCAAAAATGTAGATGTTTAAACCGGGTGAATTTGTGTTTAATTTAATTTATTATTAATTACTAACTTTTATTATTATTAATATTATTATTATTAATAACTTTATTTATTTATTATTATTTTTATTAAATATAATTATTATTATTATTATATATATGATCAATTCTTAATACTAATAATTAAATTCTTATTATTTTTAATTATAGTATATCATATTATTATTCTATCGATCTCTTCCTTCTTCTTCCTGTCCCCTTCTTCCTACCTTCCTCTTCCGCTAAAGTAACTAACACAAAGTAATAGCCGATTATAACAGTAAATAATATGTCTGTGTTCGCTCTAGACATTATGTGTGTGAAAATCGTTTTTTATTAATAGTATATAGTAGTAATACTTAAAGAAGAGAGTGAATTACCATTTTCTTACTTCAGATATTTTTTGCATGTTGTAATAGGAAAGAATTAATATGCATACCAAAAAAAAAAATTTTTTTTCACTGACCGTAGTTTAAAAATTAAATATAAAACATCATTTAAACTCGTCAAAAACATGGCAAAAATTTGGTTGATTTTAAAAATATATTTATTGCGTCGTAGATAGTTTTGCCAATATATTAATGTTAGATAAGTCCATGCCGATACAAACATAGTGAGCAAGTGACCAGAATCGAACAGAATCTTGGAATTTATCTCGGTTGTAATTAATCTTGTTGTCTAAGATAGTGGTACGGAACTGTAATGCCAACATGGCGGCCTGAGGCAATTCAAAACTTCCCTATATACCTTCACAACTCACAAAGTACCAACTGTACCCAACGTACCTACCTATAGTCACCAAAACTACACCTAATGGTATGCTAATACTTTGATGCTTCATTAAAAATAATTTAATTCCTACTAGATTAAAATAAAAAGCTGTCCGACTTCATATCGATATCTCAGAGCCGGGTGAATCAATTTGGTTTATAGTAATAGTTAAGTTTAAAGTATAGATTTTTTCGAAAACGGTTTTATTGATTGGTGGAAAACCCAAAAATCAATGCTAACATACATCAAGTTGACACAACTGGCTCTTAGTAGCACAAAAACCCAAATATAAATAATCCAGTTTAAAGGATGGAAGAAAATATTTTTTTTTTCATGATTGGGGAAAAATGTTACAGAAACAAGTTTGCAAGAAAGAAAATTTAAAAATTGGAAATTTTCCATGAAAATTAAAATAGAATTTTAAATATATTGAATGCCCACTTTTCAAAACATTTTAGATCCTTTGTGTTTTTCCGAAATTTCTTTGTCTTACAGATATAATTGTTTTGAATAAATTGTCATTCTTTCCTCAAAAACGCAAACTTTTTCCAAGGTTTATTTATTATTGAAACAATTGATTGATTTAAAAAATTCAATATGAAATATATTTGTAAAATACCACAAATTATTTTACCGTATCTATATTGTATTCCTGGAAATAAAAGCTGATTTGAATGTCATTTAAATTTCTACTTCCTCTCCCTCTTCTTCTAAGTCTGTTGATCTGTTCTGGTAGAAAGCTGCTACTCTTGGGACGTCGAGATCCAAATGTCCCTCCATCATTTAGGCGGTCTTCCAAGAAGACGATGACCAGGTGGAATTTCGTTAGCTGCAATGAAAGTTTTCCATTCTGTTTACATGATCTCTCCAGAATCTTTTTCTTGGTCTGCTCCATCGCACAATATCTTCGGTGCCACAGATCCGTCTTATTTTTTCATTGCGGATTCAATCTCTAAGCATTCTCCATGTGGTTACTATTAAAGGCTTCATTTCAGATGTTCTCAGTAGACTTTTTGTTCTGATTGTGTCAGCGTTTGTTCTGCACCTTGCTCATAATTGACTTGATACACGTCTTGTATATCCTTAGATACATTGTTTTCTGTACGCACGTATTTATTGCTCCAAATAAATTGCTAAGATATCTAGATGTGGCGGAGGCTTTGCTGATCTGCACTCAAACTTCGGAGTATAGATCACTGATAATGATTAAATTCGATATTTATTACGAAACATGGCTCGCGCGCGCATGGGAAGGGTTACAATTAAAACTATTTTTTCTCTATTTTACAAACTGGGCTTGTGACATGATAACCGAGACGTAGATTGAACCTCGACCACATAGTAACAAAGCGAGTTTTCGCTTTAGACCAAACAAGTTTGCCGTATTGCATGAATCACATATTTGCAACGTAATTATTGTCCACAGTGGGTAGTCCATACCTTGAATTAATTTGAGTAGCTTCCAAGTTGGTCATGTGCTGATTCACCACTGAGCCGTATTTCATTCCGTTTCTCCTTAACAGATCTTCACCTTAAGTTTGTGCGGTTGACCCAGGGATATATCTGCACAGGGGTGTACTGGGAGGTCTACTTTCATCAGGGGTTATAGAGTAAATAATTTATTTAAGGAAGTCGATAATTATATAAATAAGTAATTTTAACTTCTTCGATTCTGCAAACAACTTTGCAATAGCATTATTTATAAATAAAAAAACCCTTTTCATAAAATCACAAAAAAAGTAGCCAAAGAAAAAGTTTTTTGGCATTTTGTTTACCAACCAATAATATAATAAAAATCATAATTTTGAATATGTACCAACCAAATGAATGTATACCAAAATCAATTATGAAAAATATCTATACAACCAGATTTCTATACTAAAGCTAAATAAAATAATTATACCTATATTAAATATCAAGGATAAGAATGAATTTAAATAAAATAAGGGGTTTAAAAATTAAATTGTAATGATTGCAACCATTATTTTTATAAGAATTAAAAAAATTATATTAGTATTTAGCAGCAGTTAAGATGTTGAAACAGCAACAACAATTTTTAATTTCCTAATCATCTTTTGATAACAAACCATTTTTAAAATATTAACAAGGCCTTAAATATTTTACATACAAATAATATAGAATAACAGTTAGTTACCTTTTTTATAATAACTTTAAATATGATATTAATGATTCCTGATTAATGTCTTGCTCCTCATCGATAGTAGTGGACCAGTCAATGCCTATCTGATTTAATGTCATCTTAATGTCAATCATTTGGTTGTTTGTCACAGGTTTCTCTGGGGCAATCCTCAGCCGTATTCTTTAACGGTAGAAATTGTCCGGAATACTTTCTTAAACAGTGAAGTTTTTCACTTTGACTAAAAGAATTAGCCAAAAGTTATGAAATAGAATCCGCTTACACAGCAAAGATTTCACACTTTCACAATCTCAAAAGAATGTTCGAGTCAACGTCAGGTTGCCTGGATAGATCCGGCATTCATTAGTTTTAATTTTATGCAGTTTTTCCACAGCCTTATGTAAATTTAATTGCAATATTCTACCACAGACTACTACGGCATAATGTCTTTGGAGTTCATGACTCGTCAAGTTACCATGTTTAAGAAATTCAGGTCAAGTATTTCTTAATCTTTGAATTTTATAATAGAAAATAATGGCAATTATTGATATAAATATTTTTAATATTTATTTTAATATATCTTGTTGTGTAGATGTGATATTTATTGATGGTGTGTGTAAGTAGGTACTACGAAACATTAGTTTTCACCCAAGTAAGAGAATGTTGTGGTTTGCAAACTATTCTCCCTGCTCTTAGATCTTACAAACAACTTGCTGATTGCTGCCTAAACTTACGAACGTATTATAGGACACGTTGTGAATGTGAATGTATTTGTGGGAGTACTACTCATTATACATACATGTATGATGTATAGCGTCATCAGTGAATTTTTGAAATTTTTTTGTTTTTTATTATATAAATATATTTTGAGTAGTTCTAAGAAGTTTTGTGATATTAAATCAAATACTTCGAATGGAAGA
Organism: Agrypnia vestita; assembly: GCA_016648135.1. NCBI lineage: Eukaryota > Metazoa > Arthropoda > Insecta > Trichoptera > Phryganeidae > Agrypnia > Agrypnia vestita. The sequence goes on from JADDOH010000411.1 coordinate 145,484, forward strand.
CCGTTTTGTTTTAACATTAAGTATTTTTAATAGATGCACAATGATTTTGTGGTGACATTATTAAAATAATTAAGAAGAATATACAAAATAATTAAGAAGAATGTACCTGGCTGTCAATATTACACATGGAGCTTTAGAAAGAGCGGCGTTTTAGGCGTTTTTTATCAATTACAAAAAACGTAATTGATTTTTGCGGTATCTACAGAGTTGTTAACACAATAAATTTTTGTAATTTAATGAAAAACGCCTAAAACGTCTAAAAACGTTGCATCATATTTAGTTTTCACGTTTTACTTGTATTCATTTGTAATGCAATAGTCCTAATTATACCCACATGTTATTGTTATGAAAGATTGTGGTTTGGTCCACCAGGTAGATTTTTATATTATATTTTTATCTAAATTTATTATAAACATTTTAGAGATAGGGGTGGTGATTAAATTTGGTTAGTTGTTGGTTATTAAATATTTTTTGTCAATTTTTGCAAGATTTTATTATAATTTGGAATTTTTGCGGTTATTTTTCCATATATTTCATTTCACTCGTTTAATTAACTAACTAACCGTCATGCCATTTCCCCGCAGGGGTAGGCAAATAAATTTAAATTAAATTTAAATTTAGGAAAGTAAATTTCAACAATTCTTCTTTATTTATTAAAAAAAGAATTTTTGAATTGAATGGTAATAATTTGATTTTTAGGAAAGAAAATGATGTATAAATTCATAAAAGTATACATTTTATATATATTTTTAATAAATCTTTATGTATATTTTATTTACATAAAGATTTATTTAAAAAAATACTATTTACATAAAATTGTAGGTATTGTGGAAATTGTTATTAAACTAACCCAAGATTGAACGTAATCATTAATCATCTAAATTGCGACTTTGTTCAAACCAATTTCTATTCGCATGTGCGAATCCCACGCGATATCTTGAGCGAGAATGATGTAACTCTGCATATAAAAAGGATATTTCTGAACAACATCTCGCTTAGATTAACTGAGAAATTACTGGCACACTTTTTGCAAGGGATTGAAATTTAGTGGCGTTCGCAGAGAACGCGGTCTTGCGCCGCGCGGACGGGAATCTGGGAAAATAAGATGTACTGGAAGGGCTTATTATTTTAAAGGGGAAAGTGTTGTAATGTGGAACGTGTTTGTTGTCAGTGTAACGAAACTATTTCCTTAACACGTTTCGATGAAGGAACGCAGTTAACAATACTCCTCTTTGGAATGATAATACACTTGCGTAATTCAATTTGCTCAACTTATTTCGCAAACCGCAAATGCGCGTTTTGCATTATAAGCGAATAAATATACGGTACTCCGGGGTTAATTGAAAGTGGCGGTACGTGAATTGAAAACGTTTGCATTTGGTAAGTAAATAACATCATAGCGTAGATAAATTACAATTATAATGTATAAATAGTATTCAAAGGACCTAACTTTTTTCATATATTTTGGTTTACTTTGTGGAATTTTTTGAATTAATAAATTATTCCATAAATTTTAATTTTGGTGATATTATATCATAATTTATCATATCCCCATACCCAAATATCATAATTTTACATATATTTTGATCGTTCCAGGTTCAATTCCCTGTGAGGTCACAATGCATCTATGTGAACAAACCTGGATGTTTTTTGATGTGTTTGGCTAATGTGATAGGGACTCATGGCCTATGGTATATTTATTATTAATATGTTTTGGTTAATTATTAATTAATTATTATATGTTATAATAAATATATGTCATCATTAAGTATTTGTAGAGAAATATGTTGGTTTGATATCATTGAATGACTTAGCAGTTACCTCGTGGCTTCTTTATTTTAACATTTTAATTTAAAATATGATTTTTATTTAAGCTTTGTGCTAGTACACACAATGTAAGTTATTAGTTAATACTATAGTTTTGAGACGAGAATTTCCTCACATCATCAGGAATATTCAATAACTAACCTTAATACAAAATTTATTAATATATTCGGGAAGGGCGGGAAGCTACTTTAGTTATCATTCGTAATAAAAATATATAATATAAGCATCTAATCAAAATGAGGTGTGCGATATAATTATTGAAAACATTTTTTTTTCTACTTTTATATAAATATTCCAAAATTTCCAACCAAATTTTTAAAATACAAAACAAATGAAACACTAGAAGCGCATTTTGATCTACGAGATTTAGAAATGCACTTAACATACCAAAATTTAAATTTACCACAGCCAAAATTATTTTAGTTATCTTGGTCATAATCATAATCAGAAAAATATCAGATTGGAATAAATTTATATTTGAATTAGATTATCTGTTCACATTAAACCTGAACCTTCCACCCCAATATTATTGATAGGTAAATAAAAACAGAATTTCGAACCTACTACTACTCTCTTCTTCTTCTTCTTCAGCCTTCATCTCTCCACTGCTGCATACAGGCTTCTTCCATACTCTTCCATCCTTTCTTGTAATTTGCTAATTGTATACATACTTAATATATACATTCTTATATTAAATCAATATTTATATTCAATTTTCTCTTTGTATTATTTAGATTAATGCATTATTCATACTTCTAACCTACAAATTTATACAATTTAGCTTTTTTATTGTCAAAAATTCATACTAATGTTACTTCTCTATACACGAGTATGTCATAGAGTAGTAAGAAGAAATATGTTTCTTTATTTCAATGTTATAATTGTATCTTTGTGTAAAATAACCAATTAATAAAAATAAACTTTGTTTTCACCACTTGTATATTGAGAATATCAACATGTTTCAGGGTCAATTCGTCAGGATACAATGTATATTAACAAATTAAAAATCAAAAATCAATGTACAGAAAATAAAAAAATAAAAAAATTGTATTTGAGAAATGAATAATAATAATTATGTACTAATATGAAAACAAATTTAAAAGATAACTATTTATAAAAAGGACCTGTTTATTTTTAATACTCAATTTACTATTAACATTTTTTCTTATTTCCAAAATTTTGACTTTTCTAACGTAATTCTGTATAATTTGTTTGTAAAATTTGTGAACCCTCATTAAAATCAAAAGAATGATCCGTAGCCAAAAGATGATTCGCAAATTTGGAATAATTATTGCTTCATAAACAAATAATTAAATAAATAAATATTAAATGGCAGTGTTTCACCGTCGTGAAATTAGTGCTTGCCTTAATTTATTGTTAAGTAAATTAGTAATGCGTAATTTTTGAATGTTATCATTTTTACTATTCGAAATAATTCACGGGCTACTGGCGTGGAATTAAATTCAGAATGAAACTATTCTATTCGTCTGGCTGCATCTCGACTCTTCCGGTTTTGTTTCCGTTCACAGATGAAACTACTTGAAAACACGCGTTTGAAATCATAACACGCCAGCGATACGTGCGGGCATACTTTGTGGTTGTTTTTGTAAGTAGATTAGGTAAATAATTTGCAAGTTGCCAGCTCATAATTGGCTGCGCTAGGAGGTACCCACCCGCCCCTAGCTCTGATCAGCCGCGCTACCTCCGCGCTCTCGATCCGCTCCGTCAAGGGATGTGATATGTGTTATTTGTTATTGTTATTTTCTAATACAGTATCATCATATTCGCTCATAAGCGCAAATAAATGAACGCATTATATTAATTTGAAATTATCGGTCGCTTATTTTGAGCTCTTCGAATTTTATGTTTTTATGTTTTCTCTAATGCTTGTTGCATACTCGTACTATGCAACAAGCATTGGAGGAGATTTTTTTTATTTGTTTGGTGTAGGTATACTTACATGTTTCTGATATCTGTCATATGTTCTGCACTCGGTAAGAAAATTAATATTCGAACAAGAAAAATGATGTGATTATGATAACTCTGTCACAAAAGAAAACATTTTGCACAACATTATTGTGGTGTATTTACTTGCTTGCTGGTGTCCTAGAATGGGGCTTGAAACCCCGCTTACTGGATCAATAGGCGATTGTCTTAACCTTTTGACTAACAAGCACGTTATTAGTTAAAAAATCTAATATTTTTTTGCGATTCATAAGATTTTTTTATATTGTGACCATATTTTTTTCGGCTTCAACAGGACAAGAAGTCCAATTACATAAGCAGAATATATCACTAAATACCCAGACTTGAATAATTAACATATTATTAATTAATTAATCGTGACCTCACCGAGAACCGAATCCGCAACCCGCGGTTAGAAAAACCAGCGTCATGCCCACACGGCTACGAGGCCCATGTTGGGTATAAAAAAAATATTTGTGGTGTTTCACATTATAACAGAATACCACCTTATTCAGAAAAACCATCGCATAGAATTGGAGAAAACTGCAAAAATGAACTCAATAATGTTGTTTAAAATTAAAAAATAATTTCTATATATTTAACTTAATTTGAAAACTGTAAGAATTTTGATTTGACACGTATTCCGTGTTCGCATTTCTATTTAAAAAAAACTTATTTTTTAGAGCAGTTTTTGGAAAAAAAATACAAATTTCAACCACAGATTGCGATAGCAAGGCATCCATGGAACAAAATGTAGGTATAAATAACATATATACAACTTCCGAAATTTGATAGGTATGGTGGTCTATTATATGTGGAATTGGTGAACGTTACACTGTGTAAAGTGATCACTTAAGCCAGTACAATATCATGGGATCATGATTGTGGGAAACAATTGAAACACTTTAAAGTAACGGAAGTTTTATTAATTAAACAAAGTCGCCTTACACGAATTTAATAGGAGTGATTTCGTTATTCGCACTAATTATCTTCGCTGCACGTTTTATCAATCCTGAATAACTTGTATCTCATGTGCTGATGCACGTTACTTAAATAGCTCAGGTTCGAAGTTGAAAACTTTTCGTTTGTCGATAGTTACTTTCTTAATTTACTATTGCTGAAGTTACACAAGCGCTAGTAACACACACCGCACGATTTAGCTTTTTACTGTGATATACCGCTATCAACTCTGACATTCACTGAGTGCGCAGTAGCCGGTCGATCTTTTTTATAGGTAATGTCGCTTTCTGGATATTTATAGAATCCAGTGAACCGATCGAGAGATTTAGATAGTGCGTAATTCTTTCCGATTCTACCGTCTCGTGACACTATGATAGATCGTTAGCCCTATTAAATATTCAAAGACTTCTATACTTACTTTCTTTTGTAAATAGCTTCGTCACTGTGAGAAATGTAACAGATGATAGAATTCGGAGAACTTACGCACGATCGGAATCCCTCGAAATAAGACAAAAACAAAACCATAGAGTCCTCCGGAACACCCGACAATACTCTGGAATAATTTACAACATTTGGGAGACGTGTGGAAGAGTCTGGAGGAGACGGGAGAATTCTCGCACATACTAGAAAAACCAACTTGTTTCGTAAAAGAAAAGGAGACAGTGACCACGCAAATTAATCGAAGCCACAGATATTAGGTGAATTATTTACGTGGATAATTAAACACAATATTCAGGCAAGCGATAATAAAGTGTTTCACAGACGAATGATTGATTGCGAAATAGTGTGAATTAAAGAATTATATTTAAATTAAATTCGTGTCCAGTGACTTTGTAAATTTATTAACATCAAACATAATAATTTCAATTGTTCGAAGAATATAACTTTGTGGTGAACATTTGCATGGTTTAATTTCTTCAATTTAAGTACACAAACAATTCTGAAGAAGAGAACATTGTTCTCGAAACATGTAGATTGTATAACCTAATAAAGTGGTGAAAACATAGTGATTTGTGTTTTATTTTAATATTCTTACTTCGTGTTACGGCCGTTATTTTGTAAGAATGCATGGCTAAAAAATGACCGGGGATTAGGCTTGAACCCCAAGCCACAACCCAAACCAGCCGATTAACGCATGTTGCTACGGCCGCTTCTCTGTGGGCCGCCAAAAAGATGCTATAAATTTATACCAGGGCTTGGTTAAGACGCGAACAGCTAGTAATTAATCAGTCGTTAATTAATTTCCAGTGTTTTGATTAATGATGATCTCTCTGGGGACAAAATCCAGTATTGCGTTCACGAAAAATTTGAACACACTCAAAACATTCTGAATTATAAGTTTGCATCACGCATGTCCTCGTAATTTCCTCCGCGGTTGTGACAAACTTCGCGCCTCGACCGCGGCTAGGTCCGCCCCTCCCCCGGCGCGTCTGTAGCGTACCGGAGTAGACTGTAAGTGAAGAAGTTGTAAGTGGGCTATGCATCATCCGAGGAACATTCCCGCTGCTCGCTGACTGGCGGCTGGCTGCACCCCTGGACTGTGCAGGAGGAACGAATTTATGGCACCGAAACTATTTGAACGGTAGTTAGCGGGGGCGCGGTGGGGTGGTGCTGCATAAAAAAGTGCCAGAGACACCGCGTTCGACCACGCGACTTAAGTGCACTATCGAAATCTAGCGAAAGAAATATTGTTTTCTTAAACAATACTTTAAATACAATAAATTCAATAAAATACGATAAATTCTTAAATTTATTCGATTTGAGATACCTAGTCTATATATTATACTTAATACTATTTACAATCATTTATCTTTAAGACGCTTTTTTTTAAAAAAATTTTTTTTATCATTAATTGTGTAATATGTAAAAAACTACATTATTTAATTTGCTATGTATATTTATGTAAAATAACTGATCTACAAAAAAAAATTTATTGAACTACTTATTGATCTGCGATATTTTTTTATCTGAATATTATTTACAATTCATTCTATTGTTAAAACATTATTTAATTAACTAAAAACTTCGTATACACTACTAGGAGTAGATAACATTATGTCTACCGGTTTCGTTATTACTGTGTCTTCGTCAGGATGGACGCACACTAATATGCATATTAGTACGCTTTAGTCCTCATGAAGATACCGTGGTAAAGTTACTCCAAGTGGTTACAAAGTAGTTAGTTCATTGAATTAATAAGAAATATTATTTTTTCAAATTTTTCATATTCACTTTGAGACACCATTTTACAAATAAAATAATTACAACTTCCTTGCAACGGCGATTAATTTTTATTGCAAAAAATTAACATGTTTCAGGTGCTACGCTTCCTTATTCAGGACAAGAAATATACTATAATTAAATTTCAAGTATATACCTACAGATTAGTTATGGTGGTAGGAGGTTTGAAGGAGGATATGTTTACAACATTAATAGCTATAAGATAAGTACAATGGAAATAGTACATTTATATTTATAAATTAATAAAATAGTTTATATACATAATTTTATTAATTTAGAATATTTCTAGATTACCCAAGTATTTATAGAAAAAAAAACTCCTAGTTTGTATGTAAAATACATGTATCAAAAGTGTGATTGGATTCTATTAGATGATTCGCAAATACCATGCTTGTCTTTGGACAGATATCAATCGCTAGAAATTATTTAATTTTGTTTAATTATTTATATAAATATTTTGTACACGTAGAAACAGAGGAATTACGAATATGATAAAAAAAATTAAACAATTCCAAATGGCAATTCCTGAGGCAACAAGTACATGCTGGTTTAAGAAGGCATCAAATTTTATACATACTTAATAACTATAACTCAAAAGAACTATGCAAAAAAAATTTAACACTTACCTTTTTATTACATATGATTATATTGATTATTTAACAACTTATTTTCTCCCCACCACGAGACTTTTCAGTTCTTTATTGAAGAGTCTTACATTATTTATTTCCTTTATGTTACTCCATCATCATCCAAAATAGAATTTAACAGCCTGTATACAGGAAACTACGTCGTCCTCGGTATATCACTTCTTATATTATTTCTCTTTCTTGTATAGCGTGAAAGTATGTCGCTACTCTGATACAAGGTAATGTTTATTTTTGATAATTTATTCTTTATTTTATTAAGCATTTTACCCTTTTAGATTTACATTAAATTTTAGCATACTAAAAATTTTATATACATAATTCAGCGATTCTGGTATTACTTGAATGTAATTTTAGGTGCTTTGTTCATAATTCTTTGTACTATTCCCCACGCCCGTAAACTGCAATGAGACCAGATATTAATTAATACCATATAAGTCGTCAAGGAGAACAAATACAATGCTTAAATCATATTTGTAAGTCAATTGATCCCGCGGAGTAAGTAACTTTGTGCCAGGAATTTCGTTGTTCGCCCTGTGCGGGGAAAATTGAAGTTATAGGATAGTTAGCGGATATCTCGGTTAGGTAGCACGGCCGACTTGATAAAACGAAGGAAAGCGGTAATGGAATACAAAAGTTGCAGGGTGAGACTCCCTAATCGTCGCTCCAGTGTCTCTGCCGGGAGGGATTAAATGTATCTACGAGTACATACTGCGAGGGAAAGTCAAAAATGATCTACACTTTGTGTACTACGATTTATTTACACAAAGGTAAGATTCAACATATGCATCATTTTTCTACACGGTCGCCGGCCTTGTCAATGCACTTGGTCCAGTTTATATATTCCTTCCGATAAGAAGGTTGTCATTTGGTCGTTTGTAGTTTGTACGTATTTATCTACATTGCTGTACATATAATATTTCCTTTTTTGATAATTATCAGTTCATGTCATTTCGTTATTGTTAACATAAAAATAGTTTGTAAAACATTTTTTAATGACAGAAATATATCATCAAAATAAATATATTAAAATTATTAAAGACAGCCTACCGGCGGCTACATGCCTTGCTATGTATAAAAACTCTCCTTTTATCCGAGTTGCGTTTGTGTACATACTTATATAATATGTATTTACCTCTTGATTAAAGTTGATTAAGTATATAAATTCATTATTTAATCAACCTCTTTTTTAATAAACTGTATATATGAGTGTGTATTATTTACAGTTTACATTAAATTGTGTAAAAAACGTTTAAATTTTGTGGTATTAAAAAACGAGTCGGACGCTTCAATTTTTCCTTATCGTTTTTATTAAACACCCGCAGAAAAAACACTATTTGTTTGTTAGCCATGTTGTCGAAGGGTTCTAAAGAGTAACTGTGCAAAATTTGGAACGAATGACATTTATGTCGATTGCAGGGGTTGGCCAATAAGAGAAAGGATCATGCCTTTATTTTTTGCAAGTTTTTAAACATTAATTACGCCAAATTCGGTAATAATCGGTCAAATAGTGTAAACGAAATAATAAAAAACGTACATATAATCGTAAAATTGATCATAAATATATAAATATTTGGGAGACTTATTATCACGTATCCGCGGCTATGGGGTTTGAACAAAACACTTTGGTAAATGATACATTTTATTTGAAAACTGTTAAAAGAGTTTATATATCAGAATGTTCGCGCCCGAAAATTATTACTTAAAAATATCCCTGTCTGTACGTGTCGCTCGAAGAATACAATTTTACTTTCGACTATTTTGAGTAAAGCTACAGATACACATGCTTATTTAGTGGCACGTGAGCATGCGCAGTATCGACCTTCTCTAGGCCCTGCTTATTAGTGGCACGTGTGTACGCACATTGCCAGTAACGAGCATGCCACTAGCCATACAACCGCCGGTTGATTTATGAGCATGCCACTAAGTGGCATGCCATTAATAAGCATGTGTATCTGTACCTTAAGTCACCGACCGTCCAGCAACGTAATATTTATAGGTACCTACGTTGCTTCCCATCACCTGCGCATTCAGCCTCTAGGGACGGTAATATTCCAAGCTCCAAGCTTCTGGTCGTTTTTTCGTCTTATCTTATCGCATTAATAAATAAATATTCCGTTAGTTCCACAAATCATCTTGAAATAGACTATCAGAAAGAAACGCGAACGTAAGTCATTTCTTCATCTTCGCATCGCGAGATAAATGAAGGCTCTGTTACTAAGAGCTAATGGAACGTTGGGCTAGACGTCGTCGGGTCGCGGTGGACCCACTCGCACCGCAGGACCGGTACTACCTTCGGCACTCTGCGCTGGCTGCCGGGAAGATCTACCACTTACGGGGTCCTTGATGTATATAAGTGACAAGTTCTACACTGAGAAACTTACACCGTAATGTATCTACAGATGTGTTTTTAATGCAGATTAATTTCACAAAAAATAATTAATTTTCTTAAAATTGCAATCCTTAGTCGGCAATTAGAAATAATAGTCATTTGAATTAAACTAAATGGTGAGTTGATACATATGCTGACGTGTGTTAATGCAAAATTTTGTTTATAAATTTGTTTTCCAATATTTTTTTTGTTATAGTTTATTAACGTATAACCAATAATTAATTAATGTAAATCTAAATTTACATTATTTTGTCTGCTATTTTTTTTTTTATTATTTTATTCTTTAAATCATTTTTCTCGATATTTAATGCAAAAAAAGGTTTTCTTTCCTATAAAAGCCCTCAAAAATCAATTTCAAAATCAAGTCACCGGGATGATGACCTGAGCTGCGTGCTGATTGACGTGTCACACTCGGGCGCCCGCGCCTAATTAGCGACAGTCATTATCAGTGTCGTTGTTGAAATTCCAGCAAGTTACAGACAGATGGACAGACATTGGAAACTAGGATAGTTGATCTGGTTATCGAGTACTTTTAATTTGATACCATAATTTAAATATGTTATTTACCTACATTCCTATAAAATCAATTAAATGAAGTAAGTCTGATATAGATAAATACTGTCTAAAATTTAAATAGTGTGCGACTTTTCCGTAGTTTAAATATTCGTGATTCCGAAAAAGCTTCAATCAGGAACATATAAACTCAAATACCTTAATGTGTAAACTGTTCAAAATGCTAATTAAAACTTAACTTTCCCAACAAATAAAATTATCGCGAATTCGTAGTACGCAATTTGTGTAATATGTTAAACAGTATATGTAACAATGTATATTATCTGGAAGCGCCAGTGATATACATTGTTACATAGAGATATGAATTTTATATTGCGCATATTTAAGGAAATATTACAGATAGTACTGAATATAACCAAAACATCGATAATTTAATGAAACTGAAGAATAATGAATACAAATAGATGAAATGCAAAAGCGGCAATATCCAAAATATTATAATTTTGTTTTAATGCAGTCACCGATATAGGTGCACAGAATACAAATTAAAAATGTGCTGTATTTTAGATTTTATGTATTTATCCCTTCTAAAATCATGTTTCGGATAGATCATGGATAGAGTGCAGCAAGCCGTGAAACTATAAGCATCAGGATACAGAAAGATGAAGAGGAATATTGGAGGAAGCCAAGGTCCACAATGGCGTGTGGAGTCATTGATGGTGATGATGATAACATTTCCACATAATAAATTAATAATCCTTGAAGAGTGTACCTATTAATTTTTTTTAAAAATATTTTTGCCTTTGCTATTGTAACCCACAATAAATTCAGGTATTTAAACAGAGCATTACAGTTACGCTAATAGTGCAAGAGTGGCAATGGTGCCTTTTCTTTAAACTGTCGACGTTGTAAACCGCGAATCGGAAGTTTTAAACTGTGCCTTGGATCCGTAAAGCCGGACACGCGGGAGGAAGCCTCCCCCTCCCCTCGGCGAGGGTGGGGGGAGCGGAAAATCGCCAAATCGAGTTGCGGTGTTTCCGCCAAAAAAGACAAAAGAGCGACGATTGTTAAAAGTTATCACGAAATACGTTTAGGAGGTCTTTTTTGTGCGGAGTTAGCTTTTGGGTGTGGCGCCAACTGTTGAGTTCCGCAATAAGAAATATTCGGGTCCTTTTGTAAGGAGGCTTTTATTTGAAAAGTTTGCCCAACGTTTTACCTTAAATTGCACATTTTTTAATAAAAAATTCTTTTAAGGCAATCATCCGGCAATATGAGCAAAATTCACTTGCATCTTTATGCAAGATGATGCATATAAATCGAAAAAAAATATCTTCGCTGTATAAAATGACATAAACTATATTATTTAATAAATTAATAAATAACCATACCATCGATATTTTGAAAATAAAGAAAATTACTCCACCTTGTGGGCTTTATATGACTGCATGGACTTGTGAGATGACTTTTTTTCAGTAATATTATATAATTAAAAAAAATATTTTCAATTTAATTACCCTATTAAAAAATCTGTCACTTAATTTACATACAATTTACGTTTTGAAAAATACTTTTTATTAAATAAATTTAATTATTTGTGTAGTTTTTTCAACCAATTTTACATAGGTAGTTGTCAACTTTCAATAAATCAAAAGAATAGGATATTATTATATAAAAAAAGAAACAAAGATTTATTCTAAATTCCCGACTTCAGCTATTTAATCTAGGCACTGTGTTTTGTGTCTTAAATATTAATATATTGCCGTTATTGATGAAAATAATTTAAAAAATAGATATATTGGATTGTTGAGAAATGAAATTCATATTTTTCAAAGGCATTTCTAAAAATGCTGTGTTGACTTGACAGCGTTAGTTTTTTATTTAAAAAATATCCTTCTGTATTAGAACTCTCTTTCGTTTAGTGCAAAAAGCAACCGTGTGCCCCCACTCCTGCTTTATTGCGCCTCGGTGTTGGCGGAGTAATGAAGTAGTTTGTTAGTTTGATTATTCGCCGCCGGGAGCGCTTATCTCCCGGTCCGAGCAGGATGCTGATTGTCACTGGCAGTAGACAGATAAAGGAGAGGAAACCGACTTAAACACATGATATTTCAGCCAGGATAACTCTAGCGTCGGCAGAGTTTGCAGATTCGTGTCCATGAATACATAAAAATAGAGCTTACCACAGTATTTTTTTTTTGTACTCTTCGAAAGACGCTTTCATACATTTCGTTCGACAGACGATGTGTAAGAATTCAGGTCACTAGGATCGTTCATATATATTGTATTTTTTTTTCAAATGAATTCACGAATACAATGAATGAATCTTATTATGAGATTACAATTTTTAAAACAAAGTTTTGCGACAACGTATTAAAAATATTGTAGTTTTTATAAAAAATGAATAGATTTATCCTAGCGCGAATTAATCAAAGGTTAATGCTTACATAAACATTTTTTAACGCGGTATTTATAACAAAATTTTTGTGACAAAACTGAATATGGAAAATAAACATATTCCATGAATCTTCTTCCTTGAAATGTCCCAATTCATTGCCCTGGTAGGCTGTTGGGGTCGACTCTTCTCGTTCTTAGGCTGTATGTATCTTCTTCGGTTCTGGATATCGCTTTCTTCCGGGCCGTTTCTCTGTAGGATTTTGGAGCATTGAGTCATCCAGGAGTTCTTTGGTTTTTCTCTAGACGGCTGTCGACGAAGCTCCATAGACATTGCCTGCTTTACCGTGTGTTCTGGTGGTCTCCGCCTTACATATGTGCCTGTATCATCTCAGTTGTCGTTCCTCCCGCTTACTCTTTATTTTCGTGACACCCTACCATAAATGCGTGACTTTTAATCCTATCTTTTAGTGTATATAATGTGCGAAGATATAGCCGTAACGAAATGCGAATTGTAATTGGAATCTGTAATTATTCTGTTCTTGTAGGAGAGAGGTACAGTGAATGGGCTTTTGCGGTCATCTGTGTTGTGTCGCCCTTTACATAACATAGCACGGTAAGGCCTTTGGAGTAAAAAAATGTCAGCCTGGCGACAAACGAGTAGAACTGATATGGGAGCTTTCGCTCATTAAATGGTCATGGGCATGCGGTGGGTGTTCATTCACTGGTCAACGGTAACAGGCGACCGTTGAGAAGGACCGAAATGGTAGCTTTTTGATTATTTTGTCCCATTCACTGGTCGACAATTTACCTATTAATCAAATAAAAAAATATATAAAAATTAAGTTATTAAAAAAAATTATAAGTATTTATTTTTACTTATGGTTTTTGAAATCATTCGACAAATTCATAGTCTATTAAGACTCCACGGGAAAACAATGAATGTTTATTTAGAAAAAAACTTTTTTTGTAGTTTCAAAGTCCATATTTCATTCATTAATGCTCTTTTTATATAAGTATTGAATCAACTCATTACTGTATAAACATATTTTATGTATGTACGTATATTAAATGTTTGTACTGTCAAATTGACAACGACGTTTATTGACGTTCGGTGGGCGGATATTCCTGTTTCTGGCGTTGGATAGACACTTATAAATTTAACTATTACAGCGATCTGATTTTTTGTATAAAATAAAACCCCAAAAAGTCAACAGATGGCATTAAAAGGACAGTTTCACAAAAAAGTGACATTCATTGTTTTTCCCGCGGAGTCTTAATTTATAATACCAGTGGCAAATTAGATGAATGAAAAATATATAATTATTTATTACATTATATACCCCCCGGTTTGGGTGTAGGAGACCCCCGTTGAAACAGAGCCTGCCGGTTAAATTTAACCCGCGGTTAGGGCGCATCAGTTTTGTAACCGGAAGTCTCGTCCGGGGCGGATGGCCGTTGTCCCAAGTCTAACGGGCGGCTGCGTTACGTTATGAAGGCTAACGGCTAACGGCTGAAGGATAACGACAGAAAACCGGAGGTCCCCTTGTCTGTTGATTGTTTTGGTGACATTACAGGACTTGTTCTGTTAATTACCCGCCGATCTGTTCACCATCTCGTTAGTACTTCATCAAAGCGTTTCGGTAGATACCTACATATGTGTGATTTATTATTTGAAAATTAAACGCGTTACGTGTTTTAGACATTTGCGCCGTACCGTCCCTGCATGGAATATTCTGGTTAGAAAAAATATTTGTAAATTCAGTTGTATAAATTAATAATAATTTTTATTTACCTGGGGAGGACTGGAACCCCGGTCTTCTGTGTAACAAACGGGACTACTCCACTACTTTGCCGAAGAATAAAATGAAAATAGTAATTAACAAATATGTTGTTAAACTGGCCCCTTTTAATATTCAACGAGAGTAGCTTTATACAAAACAAAAAAATATATAACTAGCATTAAATTTTAATGATATAAATAATGTAAAAATAAAAACGTTGAAATATATAAATATATATTAATCTAAAAATAAACACATAAAAATATAAAATTTAAATTATATTTAATTTAATTTAACAGCATGAGTGAGATCCTGGTATCTTTGTACTAAGCATGTGAAAGACGTGCCTTCCATACACGTTTCACTATTTGTATTTATTTCAAAAATGTTCCGGAGGTGCCAGGTATCGAAGTCAATATACCATTTGAAGATGAAAAATAATACAAGGTGAAAGTGAGAGCATGTTAATACAAAATTTTCTAACGCAATTTTGTGACAGATTTGAACCGAGAGAGTAAAAATTTTCTATGATTGAGAAAATTATATTTAGGGTAAATTGTTAAGTCTTCTGAAATAAAATCTCAGTGAACCAATTCGCAGTAAAAAAAAACCAAATAAATTTTAAACCAAAAGTAAACTATAAGCCTTTTAAACCGTTATTTATGGTCAGTCAAGAAATTAATCCTACGGTTAACATTTATTTTTAACAATCAAAAGAGATTAATTTAACATGAATCTAATAACAGTACAATCTAACTAGGTATACCTAATAGGTATGTACTTCATATGTATTTTTATATAGGCACTCAAAGAAGTTCTTACGTACACACCACGTATAATATTTATCCACTGTAAGTTATTATGATCATCACTGTTTCTATCTACTTCTTCACTCCAATATCCACAGAATTAAGTAGATAGTGTTGTTACTATGTCATAATAGTATTATCATGAAATGCCAGAGAAACCGCACATATCGAAAATTTCCCAATAATCTGTATGCTTTTAAATTAATCGGAAACACCTAGAAACCGGTAGAACCCACGAAAATATGCGAGATAGTTCCAGAAATTGAGAGTCTTATATAAACAATAACCTACATCAGGCGATTTTGAAAACCAGTGAAAACCACTCATGGCGAAACTGGCGAGCGACCGTGAATTAAGTCCTCCATGGACGGGAGAAATATTCTAGACGAAGAATACAAAAAACAAAGATGAAGAACTAATGAAAAATTAGTGCAAATTACGGAATAGTTTTTCCAAGCAAGGTGACATTGTTTATAAATAAAAACTTGTAAAACATGTAAAAAAAACCTTTTTTCAATTTTTGCAAAGTTTTCATCATTTTATTTGACTTGTATTGAAGCGAATGAATTTTCCATAATCGACATAAGTTACTGTAAGAATATTTCAACTTTTTGCAAAAAATAAGTCTGAAATATTGAAAAAAAAGTGAAAACTTTGATATTACATATCTCCATAACTTCTGATATTAGGTCATAGTTGCTTGAACATTTTAGATTTATAACATATGCAGGAATCTAACGGCCAATTTTGTGCTGCTAGTTCTGGTACATCCTGTATATATGGGGTATAAAAGCAAATGTAGCAATATCCAAAAAAAAAATTAATGCACTCATCGAGGATTACTAACAACAGTTGTGACAAAAGCACACCTCAGCATGTGTGTATCGCAAAATTTAGTTTAATGAAAAAATTGAAAGGACTCTACGATGATTGTTTTTCAAATTAATCACAACATTTGGGTGGGACGTCAGCAGTGATTATAATATACATTTTTTCACAAGACGATGATGTCTCCTCAGAAGCATACGCTTTGTATTTTGGTCGTTCCATAAATCGTCTCAGCGTCGTGGACCTTCACAGAACAATCTAGTCGCGAAATTACTTTCTTTAATAAATAGTACTGCAGATAGGTATTTTAGTACGACATTTGTTTTGTTAGGAGCTCGTATAAAATGAAAAATTCACCTCACTGCGTACCCGGGCGCTCTACAACGGCAGATTACATTTAATCTGATGCCAATAAAACTTTATACGAACATCCAGGGGCGGACCGACCGGGACGCCCGGAAAATAAGTTTTTATTCGATTTTTCATTCAAATCGGAAGACAGTCATCGTGATGAGGAAAGCTTTGCGAAAATACGGTTCGTTTTACTTTTGATGGACTGTTAATTTTTATTTAATGGCATTATTTGCCAATAGAAATAGGCGGAAAAGGCAGTATAACAGCATTTTGTGGAATAAAATTTCTATTAAAATAAATGTTGTGTTAAAAATCTGCTCGAAAACAGATGGCGGAATATTATTGATGCATTTGGCATTAAAATTGTAGAGATTTTTATGATGATCATTGAATTGTGTTAAAAACATAGACTTTGCTATTTCAGCGTTATTTAATGTTAATTGTGAGACGGGAAACTAGCTCTCCCGCTCGCACTTCGCGAGCCGGCAGCCGCGCGGCGGGCCGGTCGCACACAAGCAATACTGCCGCTTCCGTAGTCGCATTGTAGGCATAACTATACTGTAATAAAACCGTACTATGCTCTCTATTGCTTCAAAAACATTCCCCAAATTGGGTGACAGACTTTATTATCTCAATGTTAGTTTTATTATAATTTTATATTTTACTACTCGAGATCAGTTTTTGTTTTTCATCCAATTTAAGATAAAATAAAGTAAACAGTGGTAGTTTTGAAATCCATATTTATTCCTTCAAACATATTGGTATGTTTTGAAAGCTTTTAATCAAAAGTAAAAATCTTGTATTATCTCCAATCTAGCCATACAATCAGTTACAAATAGATAAATTGGTCCTAATTTTGTCATTTGATTAAGTAGTTTTGATTTTTAAACCATTATTTTTTATCTAATGTTTACATTTCTTAATAAAATTTACTGCAACTTGCTCCACAAATATCACAACACTAATAATCGGATTCTTTTTGAATTGTACAATAACAATTATTGTATTCACGCGATTTAAATCATAAGTATTTCTTAATAAAAAAAAAAACTTGAATGAAAACAATTACATCTTTTAGAAATGTTCAGGTAAAATCTCAGATCATACATCATTTATAAACAGAATGTAGAGATGTCGGTAGAGTTAAGGTAAAGGATTCATATAAAACGATATGTTAGAAGGAAGAGTTTTGTGATAAAATTATTATGAGCAGAAAGTGAATTCATTGAAAGATTTGCCATTTACTTCGTAGTGCAACATTTTAATTTAAAATATGTTTTATTTTAACTTTGTAATACACACACAATATGAGTTATTAATTACCACTATAGTTTTGAGAGGAGCAGTCCCTCTCATCATCGGGTATTGATGTTAACCATAATTATTAACCATACCTGATGATGAGAGGGACTGCTCCTGTCGAAGTTGTAGTTGTAATTGTGTGTGATTGTAAATTGAAAATGAATTCGTTTAAAAGAGTGAGTTTGTATAGAATATGCGTTGGATATTACGTCCCAAGTCTACTATTTATATTATTATTATTTATTGCTTACTTACTTACTTACTATCACGCCGTTTCCACATGGAGGCAGGTAGAGAGGATAGAGTACCACCTTCTGACCTGACATACAACTCTCGCCTCATCTACATCCACACATACATATTCGCATGCAAGCTCGACGATCGTTGAGCCATCTTCCAGTATCTGGTAAATCTAGTCATCCTACGTTTCCAACGATCGCCCTCTCTTTCTGGCTCCGTCAACAATTGCGATATATATCTTTTTTACCATTCTATCCTCATTCACATGCTCAACATGGCCGAACCGTCCTAGCCACCTTTTTTTAATACTATTAACTATGCTCAGATCAGCTTTAGATTTATTTATTTGTCACACATTCACACTTCAAAAGTCTATCATTTCAGTAAGTACATTACATAGTACAGTACTTTGCTATTGTGATCCAGTCTACTGGGCATTCGTCAGCTTCCTGCAGACTCGTCTTGTCATTATTCAACATCTACATCTCGCTGCTTCATATAAAAGGTATTTGCATGAATTTCGTAACTTATCTACTTTTGCTTGCTTTCACCTTCTAGATATATAGAGTATCATATTGCTCCCGATGTGCCAAGTTCTTTAACCTTCTCCATTCTCTAGTTAGATTATGACATATTGGCTCGTAAATATTGCTTGCTTCGCAACTTGCAGCATGGTTTCGTTCTTCAAACTGAGAGATAAAGCTTGAAATTCATATATAGCAAACGATATATGTCAAAAAATCTTCTTTTTTAATTTCAAATTTAAAGTTCGACCCTGGTTACTCACATATTCGAGTGGGATGGCAAATAAGGAACCCAAATGCAATACGTCGCGATGCGGCCTGCCATGCGTCGGCGTCGCGACGCTACGGCGTAGAGCCTTTCGTGACTGTAGAAAGTCCATAAAAACTTATAATTGAGAAACTTTATAGCACACAATCAAATCATTAAATGTCACCTTCAACAAAGTTTGTCAAAAACATTTTTTATATATTCAACAGTTTTCTTTGAACATTTTATTTCTAGATTTGTCGAAAGAGGATATAATTAAATTGAATGAGTGGAAATTAGTTCGAAAAATTAGTTTACTTTATCTCTGTAACCTGTAAAAGAGTAGCTTGTTGGTCTTGTGGTTAGGACTCTCGCCTCGTGATCCAAAGGTCGCGGGTTCGAATCTCACTCCAGACCAGCAAGTTAATCCTATTTTGATAACAAGCGTTTGGCTTAATTTCAAAAAAGTAAGAATATTGATGTGACACGTATTCCGTGTTCGCATGTCGAAAAATTGAAGTTTTTATTTATTTATAATGAGAAAAACTTTTATACATACCTACCCATCTATGTGTTTTAAAATATTAAAAAATTCAGTTGTATGTATTATGAATTGTAAAAATAATCTATTTTACTTATTAACATTGTAAAACAATATTATAGGTGTCCAGGATTTTAAACATTCATATTATTGGTATTTTATTATGTGCATATATGTGTATATATGTTTTTATCTATAAAACTATGTGCCTTTTTGGGGCACATATTCATTCTTTATTATACATATAATAATAGGAGGTACCAATAAATTAAAGCATAAAACATTAACACGATTATAATTCTTTTTTGGAAACCATTAGTATAACTTAAGTGCTCTTAATTTGAAAGTGACCTCCGTTTCACGAAAAAATAATAATTCACCATTACAATTGCTACTGACTTGGTCTCTCAATTTTCAGTAAAGATACCATTAGGCCGTATTACTGTATTATACTATTTTTCTTTCGAAGTATTTGGAAAAGGTTACTTATACAGTTCAAACAAAGGTATAAGCAAGTAACAATATACAAATCTGCCCACATAAAGTATGTACGGAGGTACGCATGAAATATGTGTATATCTTTGTCTATTTATTCTGGTTGACAGTCACGACAATAAGAAGAAAACAAGATATAGCCTAGATTGATTTATGTTTACTTTTTGTTCGATATACCCTCACACTGTACCGAGGTAAGGGAGGCTTTTCTGTTACATAATATAATATAATAAGGAAAAGCTTTTACAATTAATTTAGTCCCATGTCAGAAGGAACTACTTAAGTAATTACTGGACACAATTCATCTGCAAACAAATCTCAAATGCTGAGAATTAATTGCATTTTTATCGCTCTTTATTGTAAGCTGTCCCTTATAAAACAAATAATTCATTCTTGAGAAAAGTGATTCGCCTTTTACTATCCTTAAAATAGAAAAGTCGAATAGATTTAAAAAATCTCTTTTTAATGCTTTAAGTAGCTCAATAGCAAAAGTTCCAATTGTCTTTTCAACGGTTCAGCATTCATATCTCAATTTCTTAAAAAAATCAAAAAATTTCTCATTTTAATATATGAACACTGACTTGTGATAAATTAATATATGTTTATTGAAGTAAAGTGAATTATTAATGAATCTTTCTTCAAAAAGACAAAAATACTTTTGTGGTGACATTATTAGTATAATTAATAAAAATGAAAACAATTTATAAACAACCAGGTTAACAGATTAAAAATAACATGGTTCTTTTTACAAATAGTTATCTTTTAAATCTGTTTTCATGTTAGTAGGTACTTCATATTAATGAAGTAATATTCATTTCGTCATATATAATTTTTATATTTTTACTGTCTATTCATCGATTTTTGATTTTTAATTTGTTAGTAGACATTGTATCCTGACGAAGGAGTCATGGGCTCTGAGACATGATATTTTTCAATACATAAGTTGTATGAAACAAAGTTCATTTTTATTAATTATATTAATGAATCCTTTACATTGCTGCTAACGAAATCCCACCTGGTCATCGTATTGTACTATGATTATAGGATTAATTTGCTGGTCTTCAGGAATGGGGCTTAAACCAGTAACCATCGAATCACTAGGCAAGAGTCTTTATCACCAGACCAACAAGCTAATGTTTAAAAATGTTCTCAGGTTTTCACGGCTGTCAGATTCTGAATACAGAAGAATAATTTTTTGTATATAATCATTGTTATACGTTCAATTCTATTTTGTACTACTTAGATTAATGCATATTCATATTTTACACCTGCAAAACTTATTCTCTATGCACGAGTCTGACACTTATAGAGATAATAGAATAAATTGTTTTCTTTTTTTAATGTTAAATTATATTAGTTTATGTAAAAATAACAAAAAAAAAAAAAAATAAGCTTATAATAATTTTTGGTGGATGAGTGCACATCCAGATTCGCACCTCGGCGATTGGCGATAAATTTATCTACACGCACAATGGTACGAAAACAACGAACTAGCAGTTAACTTCATGTAGTTCATTGAAGTAGACGAAGTGGGTGATGTTTCAGTAACTACCACAACGGAAGCGTTCGTTTCAATCCTTCAAATTGGTGAACGTGTGAATGTTGAAGCCCTAATTTAAAAATGAAGTTTTTCCCTTCGCTACTGGGCGCATTTAGATACCTTTAACTTCGTGAACGTGCATTGCTTGTACTGGTTCGTTTTGGATGACATTCAGCAGGTGTTGGTAGTTGGTGAGTCCTCCACTGCATGGTGAGCCCTCCACTGACATGGGGAGGACTCACCATGCAAGCCTATCTGTGGACCCCTCGTCACCTACGTTTTTGATTTCAATTTGGCTACGCATTTACTCATTTACATAAACACATAATGCGAATATATTGCGAGTAATGCAACAAATTATAGATTGCAGGCGCGTGTGACTTTTATGCAGAAATACATTTAGGAAAAAAATATCGAAACAAAATGTGTATTTATTTGACAGAATATTATGATATATTAATATCTGAATAATAGAAGTCTCATAAGGACGAAATTATTTATACGAGTAAAGTGTATGGAAGTCTTTTATACGATGTCTCAGGGCTTACAACATGTGATTAAGTGATCACTCTACACAAAATGCATCGTAAGAACGTCCACACATTATCAAATTTTTTAATGTTCTATCACTATGGACTTTTTGTATATTTAATTGGACTATGCTGGAGATATCTGCAGTTTTTTCTCATGAAATAGTATGCATACATTTCATAGCTAGTAATGATATCTCTATATCACAAAATATTTTTTTTTTCCAAAAAATATGCTTAAGAAAATGTGCTTCAATATTATCACATATGCACGCCCCTGGCAGATGCTGTCTAAAGTCGGTGCCACAGAGAACAACCACTCGAGCATAAAGGGTTGAATGAGCATAGGTACAAACAGCAACACTAACAATTACTCATCTCTGTAATGCGAATATGATCCAGATAGTTGAAGTAAATTATAGTTTCCCATTTAAAAATGGCGCCTCCGAAGACCGCCTCGGGGCATTTTCATTCCGCCATTAGGCCCCCCGAGCATCCTGAAATGAGGTGAACCCAGCGGCCGGGTCGTAAAGCTAGGCATATGTTGCAAAAATTACAATAAACATTGGGCCATAAATTAGTCTGTATGGGGCTGCAAGTTTTATTTATATTATTGTTCGATGCCAGAATATTATTTTCGCAGGGAGACGGCCCGAGCACTCTCGGGCGGTTAGGCACCCGAATGTGCACATTTCTGGGCGCAGCTCACACTGCTCGCGGAGGCTTTCATTCTGTACATTTTGTTTTAATGATTATCTGGGGTGAAAAAACATGCATTCACTTTTCATTTATATTTTTGAAAGGGCAACATTTCGTTTAATAAATTATTTTAAAAAATAACTTACTTTATTTAAAACACTTTTACTAATTTGAAGTCAGTCTGGTCGTAGATCATTAGTATCAATGTCATTTTCTTGACCAAAAGCATATCTTGTCTCTTAAAGTTGGCTTATTTTTATGTTTATTTTAAAAACTAATAATCATTAAAAATATCTATTAAAGTATCTAATCCATCACAATCAAATGCCGTGATAAAATATTTGAGAGCGCTTGTGTACAGTCATTTAAAAGTCGCGTTTTAAAAGCTTCTTTATTAACCGGTTGAATAATCTATACTAATATTATAAAGATGTAAAGTTTGTAAGTTTAGATGTAGAAGGTAAGTTTTCAAAATTAATCATCCGATTTCAAAAATTCTTTCACCATTATTTATAACAGGGCGGACAAAGCATGTATATTATCCCGTTAATACAAAAGGACTTTTCATGGAGGCCAATTTTGCAACATAAGTCGACGAAAAAACGGTCGAGCAAATGCGTTTCTTACAAATGCTGCCATAACGGTAAGAGATGTGTGAAAAAACTCGAAACAAAGTACATCTATGTGTTAAGGTTAATTCACAAATTAATAAAATACTAATAAAACATTTATTTAAAATTAATTATAATCTATCGGGGGTAATTAAAGTAGGTAATTTTAAATTCTTATCAAAATAAATTTGCTTATCGTCAGGAAATTTTTATGTGGATAAAAATTGTTTTTTTACACAACATTGTTTGGACAAGTACTTACTTATTTGGTTATTTGTACTTAGATTATTTGATTTTTCACTGATTCTCTTATAGATATTT
This sequence comes from Agrypnia vestita, assembly GCA_016648135.1. Lineage (NCBI taxonomy): Eukaryota > Metazoa > Arthropoda > Insecta > Trichoptera > Phryganeidae > Agrypnia > Agrypnia vestita. The sequence continues at coordinate 169,239 of JADDOH010000411.1, forward strand.
ATGTATATAAACTCAAATGGTTATATATAAACACATTTTATTACAATCATTTTGATTGCGAGATTATAAAGCAAGTTTGTTATTATCTTATTAAAGCTTTAAGAGCAAATATTGCATCCCTGAATAGACTCACGCAGCTTCATCTCTGGAGTAATAAAACCTTCCTAAATGTGCTTTGCTGCCAAGTGCTTCTGTAGCAAGAGCTCACGCTTCTCGCTGCACAATACTTAATAGGCTAAGGCTTCACATAAGCTAACGCGCCTCGATATCAGCGGATGTTTCGGAAGCCAGAAATAAACATTGAAGTTTTCTTAAATGTCTTTCCCCCACTGAGGGGATGATAAAAATTTAAATCGTCCAAATAGCCCAGAAAACTCGAAATGGACAAAGATACCTAAAAACAAGTGTGTTCTATTGTTTTAGGTACTTGTTGTCTTACTATTGGTATGCCAACTAATTTGATAGAGCATTCAAATACATATATATTGAAATACCCTTTTAGCTTTAAAAATAATATAACGTTTTTATTTATAATAACATAAAAACATCCTCCTGAGTGTCCCGCGTAGGGAACATGAAAGGAGACTTATACATTACATTGAAATGCATTAATTTTCTTTGGAATAAATGTATGTGGATGCATATGTTCTTTTTATTCTGAAGGTATACAGTAAATAAATATTTCAATTTCCTACTAACCGAATTTGAAAATTAGATCAGCATAGTATATATGTATACATAATTATATACTTTCACACACAATACAAGTAATAAATACCTTAGTAATAAAATCTTAACAATTCACGTGCATATTGGTCCAACGATCGGAGGTTCGAGCCACATCTCAGACCAACAAGTTAGTCCTATTTTTCATAATACTTGCATTTAGCTTAGTTCTTAAGAATATAGATGTAACACGTATTCCATGTACGCATCTCTATTTAAAAATATAATCAGTTTTAAATTGTTTAAGTATAACTTTTCAAAACCAGAACTATATATTGCATTAGAGCTTTGTTACTCCTTTTCCATAAAAAAACCCCATTAAATTCTTAACACAAACTATCTAACTTATTGGCATCAGTATTATTGTATACATTTCTTCTTCATCTTCTTCTGCTTCATCTAGGACTGCGTCCTGTCATTGCTCGGAGCCTGTTCCTGGGATACAGATGTCCAGCTATTTTTCCATCTTTTATGCAGTCTTCCTGGGAGTCTTCCTGGGTACCAGACGGCAGCTTGTTCGCTGCTACGCTCACTGTTCTCTCAGAACAAGCTCTCTCCACATGATCTCTCCAGTAACGTCTTCTAGATATTCCCCGTCGGACAATATCCTCGACGTCACAAGTCCTTCGTATTTCGGAATTCCTCACTCGGTCTCGGATTGTCAGTCCCGCAATGGGTCAGAGAGTCTTCTTCTCAGTTGTTCTTAGGAGATTTTTAGTTCTGGTAGGGTCAGCCCTTGTCTCGATACCGTACGTCATGATTGGGCAGACACAGGTCTTATATATCTTCACTTTGCTCTCCTTGAGCATACGGTCGTTTCTCCAGACAGCATTTCTCAAGCATCCAGCAATAGTTGCGGCTTTGTTTGCTTGCTCTCTTACTTCTTCGTAGAGGTCATTACCGCTGGATATCTGGACACCCAAGTACTTGAAGCTCATTACTTGCTCTATTATTTTATCGTCAATTGCAAGCTCGCATCGTACTGGCTGTTTCGATGTCACCATGCTCTTGGTCTTATATACGGAGATTTTCATGTTGAATCTTTGTGAGGATATATGGGATTTGTGCAGAGGTTTTTGAAGATCGTCTTTGGACTTAGCTATTAATACCGCATCATCAGCATAACATATTATATCTACCTTTTTGTCTCCCATGTTGTAGCCTAGATTCATTGTTTTGACATCTTCTATATCTTTAATATTATAAATACCCTCTTAGAATTAATTAAGTTAAATTTAAAAATAATCGTTATCTATTAATTTTAGGATAAAAATATGTTTCTTCAAAACGTGACATATTAAAATGCAGGTTATTATTCAATTATTCAAAAATATCACAAATTAATTTATTTTCATAATTACCAATAAACGTTTTGTGATTTCAAATGCCAATAACAGATTTTTGATAGAGTGACAATAAAATATTGAGTGTATTCAAAATTAGTCTTTCTATATTTTTATTATTAATGTGATATATAAATAATATTAATGTAATAAAGAAGTACAATATTAACGCCAAACGCATTTTTGAAGCAAGGATTTGAACACATGCTATCTTACGAGGGGATGTTTTAATAATTCTTAAATAACTTTCAGAAAATAGACTTGAAAAAACATAAGTATTTACTAATGAAAATCACTGAAAATGTTCAGTGGAATTAAAGAATGAAAAAATTGAAAATATAAAAAAAAATTACTCCAAAAGTCGGTCAGGGTTAGGGAAGAGGTGGCGCAAGGTGCCCGGCTGGCCAGGGTCGGCGCAGACGTTTCTTTTGTTTAAAAATTTTGGCACAAGAATTAAAATTCACGAACCAGGCGCATGTTGCAAATATAATGCTGTCAGCGAGACAATCGCGATTCACGCCGGTCATTAAAAGTCAGGGCTTAGTACAACTAATAAAATGGAAGGTATTTAACAAGTATGCACCTAAAAAAACGGTTTATTATATAATAGAATCGACCGATGAGCAGCAGTATCTGAACTGTCGGTAGAAGAGGTTGGAAGTGTATCCCAAAAATGACACAGAAAAATCTTGAAGCGCTTAGAACTATGGTGGTTGACATGAAATTCTGGATGTGAGAATGTGAGTAAGCTGTAAATACATAGCCTATCTAACGCAACCTAACCTTAGTCAATATAAGGAACATCTTGGATAATAAAACACGATTAAAGTGAAAAAACATAACCTAGCCTAATATTTGGATTAACCTCCAATTAATTGACTATTTTATGGGATATATATGTTTGAATAAATTTATTATGAATAATATTATACGAAATATAAATTAGAAACAATTTTTTTATATTTTTTATTATAAATATTTCAATATTAACGTAATAAATCTACAATATCACGCTTGTAATTTGTTTTAGTGTAACGCAGTATAATTAATTAATTATATGGAATTTTTTGTAATTATCTTGTAACGTATTGCAGTAATCATTTCGTGCGGTTACCTATAGTAATTTCACTAGACTTCTTCATTATTTAAATATTTTTTTTACGTTTTATACAAATAAATTATAGAAATATTTTAAAAAGTACAGATATTTTTTGTACTCACTGAAATGTTAAAATTATAAAATAAAAATAATTTGCTATTTAGTTACATATTAAACAGTGGTTGACAAAAAGAATATATAAAAAAATGTGGGGCAGTTTTTAAACGTTCAACCCTTGGGTGTAAAATAAATGTACGTGGAGTATTTGTTGCTCCCCAGGCCAGCAGGGGCGCACTGGAGAACACTTGAACCAGACTTTTATGGGGAAAACGGAGAATAGAATAATAAAGTTACTGCCCGCCGGATATGCAGCACTAGTACTGCAGGCTCCGTACCATGTACAGCCTTTCAACATTACATGTCTCACGGCTGTGCCCACTTTCCACCCAAGCGGCAGAACCCCCAAAAATAATGCGGATTAGGGTTAATTTTTATTTTTCATTAAGTATCAATATTGAAATGAAAATTAATTTTTAAGTAAAGAATATAATTAAAACCATATCCATTTACGATAGAGTTAAAAATGAACAAATTGAATTCTGAATTGGAATCATCTCCGAAACTTTTCGATTTTTTTTTTCAGTAAAAGCAAAAAGCTCTTTAAATTCAATGCATTATTATTTATTTTACCTTTCAACAGACCAAGAGGTCCAATAATAGAAGCGAAACACATCACAAGATACCGAGACTTGAGTAAATCACACAAATTAATTGTGACTTCACCGGGGATCATTCCCGGAACCCTCAGTGTGGGAAACTAGTGTCATGCCCACTGGGCTACGAGATCCTTCTTAGTGATTGGTTAGGTTAACGTAGTATTTTTTATGTTTGTAAGGCCTTCGTCCTCAAGCATTTTTAAGCTCGCGAAGAGATCAAAATTACTGAGCGTTGTATTAAAGAAGTATAATCTTCACTATAAAGTGAAGTTGCATTTTTTCTGAAGAAAGTTCTGTGAAATTTAAAATCAAATTTATTAATCAATTAGAAAGGCATGCAGAAAAATCAAATCAACGAAAAAATATTTTGGATGCTACAAATACTTAGACACATTCGGACACATAATAAATATATGTGTCCGAATGTGTCCAATATTTAATATATGCTAAATAATGTGTCCGAAAATTATAAATTAATTAATCGGTTTATTCTGGCGTTCTCTAGGGGCAGATACACAGTAATATGTGACTACCGCATTAAAAAGTGAAAGGCCTCAAATTGATAATACACATTAATCAGTTGTTGATAAATGAGACTTACAGATAAGGTCAACTTACAGAAAAGGTAAAATTGATAATATACATTAATCAATTAATAAATGAGACTTACAGATAAGGTATTAGGTACAGGGGTGATGTAGTGTAATGGTAATACACCTTCCCGGAAAGATAGGAGATCTGGGTTCGAGTCCCGGTAACAGCTAAAATATTTTTTAGAGGAGGACTTGCCAAGATCTGGCTAATCAGATACTGATAGTGGTTCTGTTAGGAGCCTCACTTCCCCCGCAACATTATGGTAAGTACATAAGTTAGATAAAACAAATTTAATAAAACAGAGTAGCGTGTTATAGTGGTTACGACTCTCGCCTAGTGATCCAGTGGTCGGTGGTTCGAGCCTCCTTCCAGAACACCAGCAAATTAGTCCTATTTTCATAGCACAAGTATTGAGCTTATTTTGAAAAACGTAAGAAAATTAAAGTATTCCGTATTATCATCTCTGTTTAAAAAAAAAGTGAAAGAAATATACCAAGTAAAAATCAATATATAAAAAAATATCTAAATTTCTGATGGGAAAGTATGTTTCACTATAAAGTGAGATATGTAGATAAAAATCGAACCATATTTTTTACAACAGATTGTTAGTTAATATATAACAGATTCTTAGTTAACTTTGTAAAAACCACTTCCAGTGGTTTTTACAAAGTTAACTAAGAATCTGTTATAATGTCTAACCACAAGTTAATGCTTTAAATATTAATAATATTAACATATTTTTTACGGTTAATATAGCATAATAATTATTAAAGTAGTTTACCGGCAATAAAAGTTCTGGGGGTAATTATGTTTTTTCGATAGACAGATTTTTCGTACTATTGTAATTGGCTATTAATCTGAATATTAATTTTTAATTAAAGTAAACAAAAAAATTCACTTTGTGTCTTCCAAAGTGTTATAAGTAATTAGTTTATTATTTTTCCATTTAAGTCATAAAATATTGCGTAGTACAAAAAGTGCAGACGACTCGAAAAATTTATAAACGCAAAAAAAAAAAAATACATAATATTAAATTATTCAAGAATCCAGGCTGTCAGAGTTATATGACGATAGATGAGAAACTGGAATAAGAGAGACCCTCGATACGGTGACTCGGACATGCCTTTCGAATGCAATGATCGATGGGTCGCCTCAGACAATATTGGGATAAACAGGAACAAGGGTTTATAACAGACGAAGATAGAAGCGTCTTGATGACGCCTTTAGGATAACGGCATGAAAAGAATGAAAATGTTGATGTAAACAAAAGCTATTATTAAAGGTGACGATGGTAGAGCTGTATTACGAAACACTTACCATCACGCCGTGCCCCTACGGGGGTAAGCAGAAAAGATGAAGTGCCACACTCATTAGTGTGGCACAAGTCCTGACACACAACACTCGTCTCATCCACATTCATACATTTTCGCATGCAAGTTAAGACTCCAAATAGGACCATATTCCGATATCTGATTAACCTGGCAAGTCTTCCGCGGCCTCTATATATCTTTTTTACCATTTTTTCTCATTCAGTCGCGTGATATGCCCAAACACGACACGAAGCGACACCTTTTTTTAATTCAATTCACTAAGCTAAGATTTGCTCAACAACCTTTTCATATTTGTTTCTTTACTCTGTCTTTTGCCACACATAAGCCAAAGTGATCTCACTTCGTTCTTCTTTTTCGAGTTCCAGGCTTTTCCAGGCCATTCATCAGTGTTGGTACTAGAATGATTAACATGATCCTTTTAGAAATTATTGCATTAAACGCATTGATCACCTTGCAGTCATTCTCTTCTCGATATCTTTCTCAGCTTCCCTCTTATGGGACATGATACATTGAATAGTAATGATGATAATTAATATCCAGGCTGGATTCAGGAATCCCTTTTCCAGTATAACTATACTAAAAGAATACGCCTTAATAATTGTAGATAAGGAACACACCTACCTAAGAGTTAGTTACCAGCGAGACTGTCGTTATGCAACGTCAGCGCTCGAGAGAGATAAATTAGTAAGTAAGTATTTCACCCAAATATCATCGTCACCTCGTTTACTCACATCAAAGTGATTTTGGGGTTCATTGCTCTATTGATGGTAGCAAAATAGATCAGAAAGCGTAAATTAAGGTGGGTAGGACTCATGTTCCGGTTTTCGAGTCTAGACAGGTCAAACGTATTTTTTTAAAACGATATATCAGCATAAATATATACCTATATATATTTCGAAGACACATAATATTACAAAGTAATATTGACTCAGTGCCCTGAAAATATTTAATATTTTTGGTGGCCGAAGATAGATTGTATTTTTATTACTCATACATGAATGCAATTTTTTTAACTTTTGGATTTATTTTCATTTATAATTGTATTAAATATGATATATAAGAAACCAATTCTTCTAATGATAGACGCATGAACTCCCCTTTTTAAGAGATAAATGATTTGATGTGTTTCCTAGATTGTGTCGCAATATTTAAGAATATATTTTTTTCTATTAGTACAATAAACAATTAATAGATGAACTTACATGAAAAATATGTATGAGAGTGAAAGAAGCGAAAGTGGTGTTTTAGGACAAAAATATGATGATCTATTCCTTTTTGCCTTTCTCAAACAGATACAATAAATAATGAAAATGTAAAATGTTCATGTGTTTACCCCATTGAGATTATAATTGTCCGAGAGATATCTCATCTCGTCCTATAAGGCTTGCGCCATACTACGCGCATATTCTGACGCGTCAAATCGGCAAAGCAAATGGATTGACCGATCATCCGCTTACTGTGTTTGATAAGTGCATACTGTACGGAAATAAATGCAGCGGCGTTTCGCGATGGCAAAGTCGCGATGGAAGATCCGCACAGTGTGGCGCCGGTCAAGCATAAAATTATATTACGGACATGAATTAGTGTCTTAAAACGAGATTTTTTACATCATACCGCAAAGTATAACCTCAACCTTAATCCAAATGCTTGCATTCAAAAATAAACCTAAATCCATTGTCTGGTTTCATTGCGGTCAAGTCCAAAATTAAGTATATTTATTTATTTATATAGAGTATTCACAAGTTCACAATTTCAATAAACACAACAAAATAAATTATTAATTTTAATAACTTAATTCCAAAATTATTGAAAGAAAAATAACTCCCGAAATATAAAAGTTTCATATATGTCATTTATTTGATTATTTTATTTTTAATCCATTAGTTTTTACTTCATATTATGAATAAGACGTAAAACAATATTTTGTAATTTAAAATATGTTTTATTTTAACTTTGTTATATACACACTATGAATTATTAATTACTACTATAGTTTCGAGAGGAGCAGTCCTTATTGTTTAGGTATGTATTACAAAGTAAAAATAAAACATATTTTAAATTATAATGTTGCACCACGAAGTATCTGCAAATCATTCAGATTTTTTTATTTTATATAAAAAAAGGTTCGAGGCGTTAGGTAGATTTTCACCTCATATGTAAATTAAACTTTAAATATATTAAGACAATTTTGCATCAACCTGATATTTTATTATTATAATTAAAAAAATAACTTTGTTTTCACCACTTATTTGTTGCAAATACCAACATGTTTCGGGGCCTTTGTCAGGATACCACATATATCATTAGCGACCATTGGCCCCAAAACATGTTGGCGTTTTCAACAAACAAGTGATGAAAACACAGTATATTTTTATTAATTATATTAATAATGTCACCACAAAATAATTTTATTTTGTGGTGACATTATTATTATTATTTCTGAACGTTTGTCACCCATATTTATATCTCTGCTTGGACAATAAATTTCAAAGAAGAAAGAGTAAGGTACCTAAACATAAAATGTACCTAATGTAAAAATTACAGTTACGAAGCCTTCGAAAAAAGGTACGGACTACCGCCTCCTTACAGTCTGAATTGGTAACGGAAAGCCTACGCTGAACATTAGCTTTGACAAATGTATTTGGTTTCTATCCAGCACCCAGCGGCGCACCTCCCCGCTCTCCCCACTGCGCTTAACGCACACTGTTTCAGAAGTAAATGTCAAAAATATGAGGTGAATGTTGCTAAGGAAACGGGATGTCGCAAAATGTACGAAAAGTGTTCCCAAAATTTTTTTCAAAATAAAATGTTTCAAGTAGTGAGCTTTCCTAGTCCTGACCGATGCTGGGGATAGACTCAAAGAATAGAATAGAAACGAAACACTAAAACACTCAAAGAAAAGAATAGAAACACTAACAGATTAATTGTCATACAATGTGCCACGCCAAGTGTTTGTTTGATCAGTAGTAATAGTAAAATAAAGAAAAAGCATCGATTTTTCGAAAACGGTTTGCTTTCTTTACTTTTACTATTACTACTAATCAAACAACCAGCTCCAAGGATGAATTTGAAGGATTAAATAAGATATATAAATAAGAGAAAAAAGACTACCTACAAGTAATGTGCTTTATCATTTTCAAATAAAATAAATATTATACCTATTATATTTTTTGAAATAATGATTAATCTTAAATTTATAAAATATATGAATTCAATATCGGAAGAGAGATACAACAACAATATTATTTTGAGGTACATGCATGTATAAGAAACCAAAAAAAATATTTAAAAATACCATTCAGAGTGTAATTATTCCTACAACATATATCCTGTAGAAAACTATTAGTTTTTACAATGTAAAAAAATTTACTCTGAAAAATGATATTAATCAGTTACCGACGGAATGAGGAAATTTTGTGAAGACCAATTAAGAGCCAGAAAAATAATCTCACGCGAAACCTCGCGATCTGTCGAATTACCCATACCTACCGACATTACAGTTAGGCTGACACTTTCACTAAAGAATTTTCTAGGCTATTTTATTGCGTGTCACCGACCTTTCTGGCGAACATTTTGATTCCGCGGGACCCATCATCAGGACTGATGTAAGTGTTGGTGCTGTGTTATATATTGACTTTCAATACCAATGTCGAAAGCCTAGGAACTTGTGTGCATGTGATTTTTTGATTAGCCAGACCTTTTACGTATATCCATCATTTTTCTATTAAGAGTAGCATGAGCTTATACATGGAAATACCCCTTTCATATTTTATAATCATTATACAAAACATGTATTTGAATAATTTCCTTTCAGTTTATATCCTCTTCTGTTATGTAAATTAATTATTTTCCGCTACAGAAAAGTTCTTTATATTAACATGTGTAATTTTCTAGATTTATTTGAGCTTTTGAAAGTGTACAAATAACATAATTTTATTCCCACGGGGAATGTAGTCTCGTCTCACCCGGTAGTCCCCATAGCAGCCTCATGTAATGTTTCATGGGCCGAGTTGGCAATCTCAGCGGGGCGCCCTCCACTTTAAAAATCCTACCCCCGCTCCACCCCTGGCGAGTACCTTCCCTTATTATTATTTTCGCTCGTTTCATCCCGTGTAGGGATGCACAATAGCAAAGAAACATTTAAATTAACATATTTTCTATAAAATTTAATTTAGTTTTGTTGTTGAAAGATTTTTATCAAATAGTATGTGATCGTCTGAACGTTATGTGTGTATACGGAAGCCACAAGTTAATTCAGCTTTTGAATAATTTAAACATAGGTATTTATTGTTTCTATGTGTCCATTAATATATAATATGGTCGTTTATTTTTTTTCTAATTTCTAATTCTATTATTATTCCCACTCCGTCTCACACATTTTCTCTTGGTATCGAGTATATTCCAACTATATTTACATACGACTTAAAATAACCTCATATTTAATAATGATAAATGTAAAATCAATTGAGTTTAATTGAAAATTTTTAATTTTTTCACTACATTTGATATTTGGAGATGAATTAAATAATTTTCCGAGGAGTAAACATTCATAAAAAAAAATTAAACAATTCGACCCAGGGATGAAAAAACGGTAAAGTAGTTAGATTGTTGCTGTTATAAGCTGTAATTTTTAGAGGTATAGAAATTTTAAATGAAATAATTGTTGTTTTGAAATATTGGAAAGGTAATCCCCAATAATACTAATTTAATAATGTCCATCCGTAACCGTAACCACAATCAAATATCTCTTTCCGTTTTCAAAATTATTTTGTAATTAATCTTTTTCTGTTTTCATTATTAAACAAAATGAAAAAGTGATTCCGTTTTCAAAATAAGTATGCTTTCAAATATTACAAATAAAAGTTAACATTTTATAGAGATGCGAACACCGAATACTCTTGCTTCAATATTTTTTACTATTTTTCAAACAAAAATTAAGGTAAAAGCTTGTGCAATGAAAATAGAACTAACTTACTGATGTCCTGGAATATGGCTCGAATCACAGCACACCAGGTCAATAGGCGAGTGTCATGATTACCACACCAACAAGCTAAAGTTGAAATCCAAAAATAAAAAGTCCGTCATTTTTGACTGGTTACAGCTAGTTTTGTGCTATTAGTGTTTTAAATATGATTGGAATACCATGTTTTTTGAAATACGTAATAAATATGAATAGACTTATGGTAAAACAACGCATACAATTGCATAAATAGTAAACTTTATTTTGGTCGCTTGAAAAAGTGCTGGTTAATCGAAAAACAAACCTTTAAAAAAATACCCTGTATTTAAACCTTTCCAATGAAGCCAAAAGCTACCATGATCGTTACCACAATTTATGATTTTATTTCATTTTAAAGGTTTATACCTCCCTTAAAATAAACCTACACTTTGTTACTCCAAATATAATTGATTTCAACGTATCTCATTTAAAAAAATATACATACAATTGAAAAATAATTGACGTAAAAATGATTAAATTTATAGTAGAGATGACAACCCTTACTTAACACTCTGGATGTTAACCATTTAACTGCGGTGCACTTCATGTACTGCGAAATCATAAAGAATTATTATTATTGCATTGTGTGGTGTCATACTATTATGAGAAGTCTAGTACCTACAGCTTGCTTGTTTTATGTACGGGGAAGTATCACGTAGGCCGGAAAAACATACCATTTTATTTTACAGTGGAAAATTTTCTTGAATATTCAATACATTATAATATTAAATTTTTTATTAAAATGACTTGCCATACATCCGTGAAAAGTCACGGGACATAATAATTGCAGGATTTTGAAGCTGAAAATTCATGATAGAAAACCTTTTTTTTTTAAATTGATAATTATGGATAGAAATGAGCCTGGAGCTGGCAGAAGAGGAACTAAAGTAGACAGAATGCCACAAATGGGAATAAAAACTTGTTTTTATTTCTTTACTTGGTTTTATTCAGATACAAGTACGTATACATATGTAGTGTAATAGTATGTACAATAAGTGGAGGTTGGTTTTTAGTTCTACATTTCAATTTTTATGTGAAGCATTTCACCTTATGAGGGCATTAAGATTTATCGTTGAATAACACAAAATCGAAAAAATCTGTTGATTAATTCAACTACTAGCTTTAAAATAATTCCAAATGTTGGTTTAATATTTGAATGTGTTTTAACACCACCCCACCAAATAACTTATTCGAAATGTTGTTTTAATTTTTTTTGTTCCTTTGAATATTGTATTCTTCACATTATTTTTATTTATTTTATGTTAGAGTATTGCATACATGAGATAATAAGAACCTACGGAAAAGTCAGTTTTAACAGGTTTTGTAGGCCCACTTTCTTTCTAATGTTAATTAATATAACTAAAATAATAATAATTTCTAATCATTGAAAAAGTTTTTGCGAGATGAATATCAGGTTACTGATTTATGCCCGCTGTTGACAAAACCTAAAAAACTGAGTTAATCTCAACATTTTATTAACTCTGTAAATATATACAAAGCATGGCAAAACTTTATTAATTATCGAGATGTTTTTTGGCCAATTTGCACATCTTAATTAATATCTAATCCATCACTTTGATACCTTTGCAGTCCGTTTAAGTACACAAAAGGATCAAAAGCGATCCAAAGTTGGCGGGGACTTCATATTTCATTAAATCTATTGTTAATAATTTCGCCAGTTCTTCCGATTGGCCCATTATATAAACTCCTTCCTTAATGTTAACCTAAGATCAGACGAGAGATATGGACCGTAATTCATTAAACTTTTATCTTTTGCAGAATAAAACACAGAGAAAGAGGCATATTAATTTTCCGCGAAGACCAATCGAGAGAGGCTCTCCGCTTAACCAGCGCTGCTCGAACCGTGAAACCCGAAACACAACAGCTTAAATCCACATCCAATAAAAATAATGTTGGCCTATTAAATTTCAGATACGTTGATTTTCGGCTGCGTGCATATCTTGCTCGTAAATATTTATAAAAATTTTTTGAAAAAAAAGGAAAAACTTTTCTGCATTTAGTTTTCTGGGATATTTTGCCGTGTACATCCGACCTCTCTGGCCGATGTTTCGGATCCAATTACAGGGTTCATCATCAGGGTGCAATATCCCAGAAAACTACACGCAGAAGACTCTGAACATTTTTAATGAAATATTTATCTGACAATTTTATAATATATTAAAATCTGAATATTATGGTAGTAATTATAACACGAATGACGTAATAATATTTTATTTCGATATACATATTTCGCAGAAATTCTAGTTATATAAAGATTATTTCAAAGTAATGTGAAAAAAAATAAAATTAGTAGTTTGTTGGTCTTGTGGTTAGGACACTTGCCTCGTGATCCAAAGGTCGCGGGTTCGATCTTCACTCCGGACTAGCAAGTTAGTCCTATTTTAATAGCACAAGCGTTTAGCTTAGTTTGAAAATAGTGAGAATATTGATGTGACACGTGTTCCGTTTTAGCATCTCTATTTAAAAAAAAAAGTAATAAGAAAGATATTTTCATAAATAAAAAGTGTAATTGAACCGATTACACATTATAAAAAAATTAATCTAAATAATAAATTATAAGCTAACAAAAGTGGTAATCTAAAAATTTTATCCACGAAAGAGATAACCAATCCCTTTTATTTTCTTCTTCAAAGGGACAGAAAAAATAATACTTGTACCTACATATTAAGAAAAAAGAATATTTTGATGAAATTTTTTTATTATGTTGTAATATTTTTTTGAAATATTCTTCTAACCCCTTTTTGAAATCTTAATGATTAAGTAAAATATCAGCCATGAAAATGAACGCCACTAAAGATTTTACAATATTTTAAAGCAAACCTTTAAATTATTATTAAGCATATAAATAATTAATTAACATACTAATATTTATCAGTTATTTAAATGGAACACTTTGAAAATTAATAAAAAATACCTTATTTGAAATAATTTAAGCAGTGCTGATAAAATAGATGGATGTAATATATAATTTTTGTAATATATGCAAGATATACTTTAGCGACGCGAATGAGGTATTTACTAATAAATTTCTTATAAGAAATTCCCGTAAAGTTTATTGGATTCCTGTGCTTGAAAATATTCAGCAACATGGGGGTTGTAAATATGGTAATTTTTAATGTCCTTGTAACTTGAATAAAGGTTGAGAAGTGCCCGTCTATACAGAACTGATTATTCAATTCCGTCTTGGGAAATATTTACAAGACCCGTTGGCGAGGGGCAGATTACTCTCGCTTCGAGATTCACAAATTCAACACGTACCCCTCAAACAGGGCTCAGCCTCGTGGACCTTGGTTTAGAGCATGATTAATGTTACTTAGTTTTTATTTCAAAAGCACATAAAAATATAATTTTTCTCCATATTTCGAAACAGAGGCAAATAACATTGAACATTGTTGCTTTGACACAGCAAGTGGTAAAATAATAGGTAAATTCTCAATAAACATATCAATGATATCATTTTTTTGCATCTTTGACTTCCACGTACCTACTTTGTATCACATATGGTTATTAAGGCATCTGCTAGTGATGGAATTTATCCGGTTACACAATAAATGTTGTTTGAGATCTGTATCTAATTGTATCGATGGTCGGTAGCTGATTTTTTTGCGATTCGACGATTAGATAGCAGTAACATCTTGGTTGCCAATCATCGATATAATTAGATATAAATCTCAAATAACCGTTCTATGAATAACCGGGTAAAATAGCGGTTTGACCATGACAAAAATATGACTGACTTATAATTTTGTATTGGATTTGCCACGTTGAGAAAGGAAATGAAGCATTACAAAAGTCACTGGACACTAACACTAGCTGGAACGCTATTCTGTAATTTAGTCTAGTTTACACTTGAATATTTCACCTGTCTCTGGTATTCACAGTTCGCCTGTCTATGGTCTTCTTCAGCTGTCAAATAAGACTAACTAGAAATAAACACGGGGCGTATTTTCACAAATTTTCTTGAATAAACTTGCGCATTCTGCCGGCTTCCAGAAACGTCCAAACTGTTCAGGAATCCTTCAATGATGTGCAGTTTCTCTCGATTTCAGAATTTCGTACGAATATCATATATTTGAGTTATATACTTTATGAACTTACCTTTATTTGTCTGATAATCTTTTTATTAGTTGTTCGCTTCAAATGACCGATATTCAGGTTAATTTGATTATTCAGTTTGCTTTCAGAAATCAACGTCACTGGCACAATATTAGTATCGTAATGCTTCTGGGCTCCATATAAAATTTTTAGTAAAAAATTATGGACATTATATAAATTAATGCTGTCACTTTAAGTATTAATTTTCAATAAAATATTTTTATAAATCAAAATGTATATATAATACGTTAAGGTCTTAAAAATAAACGAATCGCGCTATTTTAGAATTTCCTTAAAAAAGTGACGTTGTTTTGACATGAAAACTTGACACAAACATTTATTTTGGAGTGCAGTTAAACTGATTAGTAACAAAAGGTGAGACGGAAATACTGACAATTCAAAATATCGTCTCACCTTGAGCTTATCTTCTTCATCGTCTCACGTAAAATTATAATCTTATTTTAATCGACAACATTGATTATATAAATATAGGGCGTGAGAATAAAACGATAAATAATACATGATTTACGCACAACATAGTTTTAAATCTTTAGCGGGTAAGTTGCACTGGTAGACAGACGATACCCCATTGCGGTAGTTGTATGAAGAAACTTTCCCACCCGACCTTGAGAATCCTTTCATCCTTTCGTATTCAATGAGTGATTGATTTAGCGTGTATGAAAATATGATTCAAGACAGGAAAAATCTCGGTGATTAACATAAAATATCTAACTATGTTTAAGAAGATGAATTTTTCAAATAAAATAAAACATACAGATTAGGTTTGTTGGATTTTTAATTTAATACATCTATATGACCTCATTTTAAATTTTTACAAACTTTTTAATACACGGTTATGTTAATATTTTGCAGTCCCTGCTCCGAGCGAAGTCAAAGCGTACTGAGCAACGAGTAAATGAAAAACAAAGAAGGCCCACAAAGAACTGAAACCGAAAATAGCGAAAAAGGGAAATACACACCAGGGTATGGGCTCAAAGGGATGGAACGGGGGAGGAAAGGGATGAAAAGATACGGAAACACGATTAAAAACTTCTTATTCATTGCTGTGTCAAAGGAGAGAATGCTGCTATAACAAGCGTTGATCATAAAAAGGAATTGACGAATACTATTGAAAACAATATTTCATAATTGTTTTTAAAATACATTTTACTGAACGCAATGGGTAAAAACAGAAGGAATTTTTAACGTTGTATGTAAACAAATATACGACTTGTTTTAATATCTTCCTTTATATATTAAGAAATACTAAGTTAGAGGTTAACAATTTTGTATAGGTATATTGATTTTTTATCTAAGCATACGTTTAAATAATTTTCAAATAAATTATGCTACGAAAGTAAAATCTCTGAAAAACCTGGAAAACTATATAGGTTTACGCATTATTAAATAAAATGATTAAATTTTATGAGACAGTTTAATTAAAAATCAAAATATATTTTTTTAACTTTTCAGCAACAAACGAGGCATACTCGTAGAAAACACGTAATTTTCTCATTTTTAAAAATAAAAATAAAATTTTTACAATTTATTTTTATTATATAACGCATTATCAAATCGGCCCAATAAATCAGCATAGTACTGCCCTGTGACTGTCTTTCCCTTCTTCGAAGAGTCGATGAAGATGATGCCTTGCTAATCCCAAAAAATGGTGGTCATAATCATTCTGGCCCGTTAAACCCTTATCGTCTTCTTTGGAGCAGGTTCACCGTTTGAAGTTCATTGTTTTCTCTTTCCTTTCTTTTCTTTCCTTTCCACTATTTCATTTATGGCGTGTAGTGATGGATCCACGTATCATCAACAGTCACGAAACGCCGCAGAAATTTTTCTGATTGCACTAAAACATTTCCAATTAGTATTCTGTAGTTATGATGCGATTCCATTTTTGTTCCTTAGTGTAGCTCAGTGTGTGCGCGGGCCAAGAGGGGCATACAAACTGACGAGCCGCCACTTGAAGCTTTCTCGATGAATTAGACTATCGCAGTACTACCATTGTATGCATTATAATTAAGATGTTTACAATTTCAAAAATCTCTCTTATCCGATAATATGATAATATCATGGATTTTGTTGACCATTTCCTCAGTAGTTACCCTAATCGGAATACCTGGGTGCTCTTCAGTAAAACTGATAGTGGGCCACACATGAATTTATCATGTTTATGTTTATGTTAATTTATATAGCGCCGTTTTTGCGTAAAAGACGCTTAAACCAATATCTGAGAGTAGTCAATATAAAGTGCATGTTCCAAATAATTAGCAAGTAATTTCACATTTATTTCCTCACACGTCTTTCCATCCGAAAAAAGGAATGAAATCGCTGACCGAAATTCTTATTTTCATGGTTGTGAACAAACGCAAACGTACCCAATTTCAACAGATATCGAAATAATAATATATATATATAATAGAGGTAATAAATATATTTGACATTTTACACGTATTGTTTGAAAGACGGTGCTAAGCAATGGTACATACACATTTTGCGACAGTGGCAGTATCAATCATCAAACATGGGTATATTATACAGTCCTCGTATATATTAAATGAGGAATTTAAAAGTAAATACAGCAATATACAAAGAAAATGACTTAATAAAAAATTGAAATATTAAATTCGAAATTTCACAGAGAACATAATTTTGGAAATTATAAATACATAAAATCTAGAATTCAATACATCCTAAATTTGTAATCCTTGGTGACTGCATTCAAAACATTGTTTTGATATTGATGCATTTGCTTTTATACCCCTCTAATATTGAAGTTTAAATTATTTGATTTTGTAAATATAAAATGAATAAATGAGTTAATCTAAAGAATCAATAATTTCTACTAACATCAGAACATGTATGTTTAAATGACTGGCAAAGCAAGTAGTGACCAAAAAATCAAGTAATATTTCTGAATTCAATAAATTACTCAGACATTTTTGCTCAAAAAATTTGCTAATAGATTTCTGTAATTAAAAAAATTGCAAAGCTTTAAAATGTCAAATAACCAACAAATAAATTCAGATGTATCGGCCCTAAACTGAATTAAAAACAATAAAAAAATGTTAACTATTCAATAAAAAATATTTATTAAAATATGATTTTAAAACCTACTTAACTAATTAGGACAATAATATATATCCAATAGGTTTTACCCAATTATCTTTATTGTATGACAGAGAATGAGAGTGCGCGGAAATTTGATAACTCGTAATTAAAATGACCACAGATCAGTATATCCTGAACAGACCCCATCAAGGAATAAATTGTTATTTCGCCACATTAGACGTTATTTATTACCGAGCGGTCATCCTTAAGGACTAATGTGCTTTGAATGGACGGAGGGAATAATGATACTAATAAGCGTACTAATATAACGGCCGGACTTCATAAAATATTATACTTTGTCCTTTTATGATTGCTATGAAAATGTGCGCGTGCAGTACATATGTCTGATATGTTACAATTAATCTACTTAATATAGGTATTTCAAAAAATACCTAGCTCAGTAACAGTGATATAATTTGGGCACGAGAATAATTAAATTGCGGACAAAATATTCACTAATTCGTGTAATAAAGCTTTTTTATGTTTTAATTTAGAATTTAAAAAAATATCGTTGAGATGGTTTGATCATGTAGAACGGATAAGGGAGGAAACGGTGGATAAGAAAATTTATGAAGCGAGTGTTGAACTGACAGAAATATTAAAAAAATAAATACTCTGTATTTTTGTAAATTTGGTTAAGCTTTATTTTTTATTTTAAAAGCCGAAATTTCAAAACAAAAAATAACTTCGAAGTCTTTTTCACATTATTTTTTAAGGATCCAATAAAATTATATTATAATTATAATATTAGGTAAAGAAACAATATTTTGTGCGTATTTACCGTGTAGTTAATAATCATTAATAAAGATAAGTATAGGGTGGCCACAGGGCTTATGTTAGTTGACTTAAGTGATCACTTTACACACACACACGCTTTTAAGCGCCCTTGAGGTGAGTATTCGCGAAAACGGCGCTATACAAATTATCCAATTATTATTATTATTAATGCAACGTTCACCAATTCCATCGTAAGAATATAAACTATATTTTATTATGAAATTTTTTAAAGTTGTACATACATATGTTCTATATCTGTTTTTTTTTTCAAATATTACAAGGGACTTAGGGATTAGCTATCTATGTTCGAAAATAAGTAATTCCCATGACATAGTATACATATATATGTATACATATGTCACCGCTGGTAATGATACCTCTATATATATATTTATTTTTTTAAATACCGAACTGGACTAAAGAAAATATAGTTAAAAATCGACTACATCTAAAAGTGAATCAGTGAAAAACGGTAAAATACTGACATAAATAAATACAATATTATTTCTTGCCAAAACCCGGATGATCGATGCGCTGTACATAACTGGAATAATTATTATTCCAGAAGGGATATGCGATAAGTCAAATCAGCTCCCTATCTGCTGGCCGGAAAATAAGTAGTTGGCGAGGTCATATTCGGACTTGACCATAGCAGGGTTATTGTTCCCCGGGGGTAGATTGTGTATTGCGAGAGGTTGGGGTGAAACTGACCCAAGATTTTATGTAGTATTTCGGCAATTAATTTGTGTAATTGAGATATCTGCGGATATTCTGTGGCCGAATGTTATCCACAATTATTAGTGGTGGGGTATTCGATTCTTCTTCTTATTTGCCTTTCCCATCTATTAGGGGAATCGGCTCTTTCCTATGACGCGATAATGCATCATTTCTTTTTTATGATTGCTATCCTGCTTTTCAGTGTAGCTTCACACCATGCAAAAGCAATGCCTGATTGTGGTCTCATTTTTTTTTTCAAACTGAGATGCGAACACAAAATGCGAGTCAAATTTTCAAAATAAGCTAAACGATTGTGCTATAAAAATAGGACTAACTTGCTAGTGTTCTGAAATGGGACTCAAACGTCATGATTACTACACCAAGAGGCTACTCAATACACCATGTTTTTGTTTATATTGTAGGATATCTGATTACCAGTAGCATGCAGTCAAAACACTGAAGCATGTGTTGTATATAAGCATACATATTGATAAAAGTATATGATATAGGAATATTAAAAGAAATATATTTTATTTAGATTATTTCTCCAGAAACTCTAGTAAAGTACAGCTTATTTTGAGTACTGACTATACGCCGGTACTAATTAAATGTCTAATGGTAATATATATATTTTTCTGTTTGATAGCCTTCAACTAATGCGTTCTGTATGTTCTGAATACAGATTCCGAGCCAATTTACAATAGTTATGAATCCCAGAATCCCAGGTAGGTATGTACAATTCATAAACTTGATGTTTTGGATCAATGTCAGGATACCATAATTATCACATTATTGCATAATGAAACACTCGATGATTTTCCGTGGAACCCAATTATAATAAAACTTTTATTTTCCAATCAACAAAATATTTTTCAATCTTAAATTATTATTTTGACGATTGTTTCATGAAGATTCCTTACATAGTTGAACATAAATATCCTACATATCCTGTGATACCAAAATTTAGACCCTTACGTTGCTCGGCGTCTTAAAATTGATTCATCGAATTATAAAGCAGAAAAGGCAATGAACTCGAACCTCTTTGATTTTTTTAGTGTTTAAATGAAGGTTCTGGTCGCTTCTAGGCTTTTTCAGGTGTTCCTCAATTAATGTTCGAGGATGATCATTCGAGGATCACCTGGTAAAAATTCTCTTTACCAGTGTGTGGTAAAGAGAACCTTCTTCTAAACACTAGAAAAATCTAAGAGGTTCGATAATCCAGTTTTTGTATATAAATAGCGCAGAACTAGGCCCCGCGCAGAGTTGTCGTATTTGACAGCCGGGGGATGATACCCAGTGTAGCCAGTCGTAAATTGCGAAGCGATAAATAACGCGAATAATCGAGCGAAGTACCCAATTGGAGAAATAATTAAGCGATAAATAATTCGTACGAGAACGGAATATTCTGGCAAGTAATAAAAACGCGTTACCCAGCGATAATAAAGTGTTTATTTACCAGTGATAGATATATTGCGAAATAGTTTAATTTACAAAATAACGTTAAGTTTAATTCCTACTAAGTGACTTTGTACATTGAATGTGAAATTACTCATTAATTAATAAGTCGCTAATTAATTACCAGTGTTTTCATTAATTTCTTTCTAGCCATGCACGTGAAAGTATTTTAAGATCAAAACTATAAACAATAAGTCAGTATAAAATTTTATTACTTCTCAAAAAAATCACCTGGAAATTTACCTTCAATTCTCGCTGGAATGTTGTCAGATGTGTCAGTGTTGTGAAATTGCTGGAAAAATAACATGTTTCTTAAAGAAATGTGACATTTACGATCTCCCCCACCACCTCACCGAAAGCCATACGTCTTTCTTCACTAGCTCTTACCGACTTTGTGTAGCTTCATTCAATTAAATAGACAATTAAAACAAACACAAAGTATCCAATAAATGAGTGGAGCATTCACTTCTTAATTGCTATTTACCGCTAATAGCCTCCACCCACCTCCAGCCACCTCCGGCCACCTACAGCCACCTCCACCACCTCTGAGTCTTTCTTCTAAATACCGAAATACGTAAAGAAAATGTTTCGAGCGCGGATACTTTCAATACTTGTTATGTAATTGTAATTTGTGAAAAATTTTTATGTCCCCACAATCATAATTTAAAAAGAAATAACATCTTGTTCGAGAATAAAACTTTTTTTTTGAATCTAGTATAAAGGGTAGCGTAGAGATGACGAAGCGAGTTGTTTTTTGTCATTTTTACGCAGAGTAGAATAGTCAACATAACAATCATCCGTGTATATATGTTGCAGAGAAAGTGTTAAATTTCGAAAATGTATACATTAACTAGTATACAGCACTAACTATAAGTTAACGCAAACATTATTGAAAATTAATGTATATGTACATTATACTAGTTGATGTATACATTATCAAAATGTACACTTTGTCTTACATATCTATTTTAATGTATAAAGAGGTAAAGTTTGTAAATTTGGATGCATGAGGTAATTTCCGAAATTACTTATTCGATTTCAGAAATTCTTTCATCATTATTTAGAATGGACTTTCATCTGCGCATTATTCTTACGAAAAAAAATACATCTGTGTAATTTTTTTGCGCTTCAGTAGACCAAGAGGCCCGATTAATGAAGCAGAACACATCACAAAACACCGAGGCTCGAGTAAATAATATGTTGTGGACTCACCGTGAATCGAATCGAGGGTCACTATTCAGTAGCATCAGAATCCTCACCCTGGACATAGAACATAGTACTATGATCACCAACCAAATGGCAAAACAACTTCCATAATATTCAGTTCATTTTAAAATGATTATTTTTTAATAAAGGAGAACAGGAATGCACGAAGATCGTGTCGGAGAGGCATTATACCGAAGAGGAAAATGAAGAAGAAGTTTCAACAGCAAGCTACGGTATTCACTGCACAATGGTTTGGTAAATTTTGGCTGATCAATCGGTAAAAATATATTATTTCTGAGCAAATATTGAATAACCTGGCCTTGGAAGATCCCGGTGGAAGGAAATCACAACCTCTTAGGTGGAATTCCATCGACTTTGGAGCTGCGACGGGAAACTTTCGACTTTACTTCTGTTAATTGTTTTAATTGGACGAGGTCGGGTATTAAAGGATTTCAGGGAAAAAGAGCGGGATCCTCGCGGGGGGGGGGCGGTGGGCGGGCAGTGGGGGGGGGGGCTACAGATCTCGCAGAGGCGTGTTGGGTATTGTAGGATCTGCGGAGGATAAATGTTATGGAAGATATAATGCGTGCTGTGCGGAGCCCAAGGTGCAGAAGAAAATGACACGTTGATAAATGTTCAGAATTAAAAAAATATATATTTATCTAAATTAATGTAAATTATATACAATTATTTAAAGTTTGTAAGTTTGGATGTAGGAGGTAATCTCCGAAACTATTCATCCGATTTCAAAAATTGTCGCATCGCAATATTTAGAATAGACTTTCACGGTAGACATAGGTTCTATATTCTCCTCTTAAAATTAAAGGACTTTTCGTGGTGACTATGATATTTTACAACTAAAGTAGACAAAAAAATAGTCGAACGATGCGTTTTTTATGAAGGCTGCTTTAAAGGTGAGAGATATTTAAATATTTTCCATAGAATCCACTCATTCCAATTCCACTCAAAAAGTTCTATAAAAAAGTTCATGAATACATATATTTTTATGCTAAGGTTAATGCACAAATTGACAAAATATGACTAAAGGTTACTAAAAATCTACACGTGCGAAGCCGCGGACACAAATAGTTTTTTATAAGAACAAAGTAACTTCATTTGAAAATCAGTTATGATTATCAACTGCTCGCTAACGAATCTGATAGATAGCAAAATAAAATTATTTAAACCTCATAGAAAACATTTTTTGAGTGCTTTTAGTCATTTAACTTATCTTATGCTTATTTAATATTTTTTAGGGAAAAAAATTACGGAAAAATTAAAAATAAAATTATTATGAAACCATATATTTTATTTTTGCATGTGGGATAATCGATATAAGTTAATTTAATGAAAATCATTTCATGTTTAATTCCTTGCGTTTACTTTTTCTCAATAAAAAATCTCTCAAGCTGTGAGAATGTCTTTTGTGTTTTTACTAATTTTTGGTCATACCCACCGTATGCAAAAACAAAATAAATAAATAAATAGTCCAATATTTTGGTTCCAAAACTCGTTTGTAAGAAAATGGAAATAACTAGAAGGATCTGGAATAGAAGTTGAAAATGTCGATTAAATTCGCGAAGCTTCTAGAAACTCGAAACTCTATGTAAGAAGGGATGACGCCACTACGACACAAATTGTTTAAACGGCAAAGCTAAACCTTATAAGTTAAACCAACGGCTATTCGGTACCCGTTATTTCGACTAGAAAAATAAGCTAAGAGAGTACCTACCTAGCGTTCGATAGTGAATACGTGCGATCACAGACGTACGAATATTCTAGAAGACGAGTGTAAAACAGACATTTGTGTCCAATGACTTTCGTGATTAATAAAAACTGTCATTAATTTTTAGTGTTTCATACGCGTACCGGCACGATCCCATGACAATCCCAATTATCATAATTTTGGTGTCTGTTCCTACGTCCGTCCATCCGTCGTAATTTCTTTATTGTAAATTTTTTTGTTTTATTTTTTATTTATTTTGTCCTTTTTTTATATAAATAAATAAATACCTACTTATTCCTTAGAAACCGACCTGTAAAATTAGCGTCATTTTTGAAGGGTTACAGCTAGTATGTTAAATAAAAATGATTGTCTATGGATGTGTATTTTATCTTAATTTTTCACAAAATGTTACGCATTTTTAAAGCAAACATTTTATGAATTGTAAATACTGTAAAAGTGTTATTAATTGGAACGGAATTGATAAAACATTAAATAAAACAACAATTGTAAAAAATCATTTTTATTAGCTAGGGGATTTAATTATGAAAGAATTAATAGTTTAACTGCTTTGTTAATATCCTAAATATTCCCGAAGGGGGTATACTTCCGCTCTGGTCTGATGCCCTCACCTAAAGAAAGGGATTAGTTCATGTCTGTACAATTTTTCACTCCGTGGCCATGACAAAAAAATCAGACGTATCTGTGAGAATCAATGACGTCACGCCATCTATCAATTATTTGAATTCGCCCCCGGAACCGTAGCAGAATTGGAACAATTATTACAAGAGCGATAAAACCCGCCGCCGTAATGTGAAACGGATGAGCAGCGCGCGCGCTCCATGCTCAGCCGTCCCGGCGCGCGGAAAGTCGCCGCTGAATTCGGGACAAGTAGTCAACGTTGAGTTCGGGACAAGAAGTCAACTTTGAATTAAGAAGGAAAGTGGAATCGCAAACGTCGCGGGGGGAAATTTAAAGGCAACACTGGCGCGGGAAGATTCCTTTCCGTGCGGTTGGGCCGGGAGACATCTTGCGGAGAAATAGATAAGTCGCGCGGCTTACAATGGAGCGACTGAGTTAATTAAAGGGTATCAAATCCCAAAAAGTACGCAGGTTTTATAAGTTAGTATTATTCCGCAGCCGCCGTGCGATGCCCGCCATTGTGCCGGGTGATTTACTTCGGAATCTTATCTTGGGGGAGATATTTCAGCTAAACACCGCGCGGAACTGAAGTGCCGCACTAGTGAAGAATTGGTTACTTACTAATGTCACTTCTTTCGTATTCTTCTTGGTTGCTTGACGTGTTTCAGTGTGATTTCTGCCATTACACCATTACTTCGGCATAACTGGCATTAGGTATTCTTTATGCTAAATACAATTTAAAACATTTAAAAAAAAATTTTTTTGTTGCATCTTTAAACACCGAAAATCGAGATAAAAAATAATTATTTTATGTTTTACAGAGCATTAATAATTTGAAGGTATACAGAGAAAATCTGTGGTAATAAGAAAATCGCCATCAATATTGTTCTAATAAATGTAACTCTACATAGAATTTTATTATGAGATGGAATATTGTAAAATTCTCTAGAGATAATGCGGTCATGGAAGAGTGACCCTGGATTGCGTGCGTAACAGTTTGCGGTTTCGGTTTACTGACCGCCGTTGCGTGACATCATTGTAATCAGCATTTAGTACGTAGGCAGCCTCGCTAAACAGCCTCCCTCTCTCTAGGACTGTTCGTCTCAAACAGGATCATCGCAACCTCCATGGTATTTGATCAACCGGTCCTGATGAACGACTTCAAAATGAATGGAATGACAAATTTTCAAACCACAGAGGGCGGTATGAAAAAAAACGACTCACATATGGAACAAGGTGTGCAAAGTTAAGATATATACAACTTTCAAAATTTGATAGATGTGATAGTCTATCATGACTTGGATTGGTGAACGTTACGTTGTGTAAAGTGATTACTTAAGCCAGCCGTACAATACCGACTACGATAAAAGACATCCATACCTACTCTTGCATATAAAAAATGGCTTCCTCTCTACGAGACATCTGTAGTACATATTCTGTCTCTATTTCCAATGATTTTTTTTAAAAATAAATAAAAGTAAAAAGTCATTAAAATTATTTTAAATGATTTCATTCCGGTAAATACATTGCAGTTTTATCGATTCTGTGGTAATTAATGTTGATTTAAGATCTACAAAATAGTTTAGCTTCAAAATCATTTCACTGAGGAATCAAATACATGGATGTATCGGCAAAAATAAAATAGACAAAAACATAAAAATTATATTACAGACTCGAGCCGGCACTAAGATGTTAATGTCCTCCTTCGAAAGTTATGATGATTGATTAACTTTAATTTCTCAAATTATGATCTCGCTTTACGGTCCGAAGGGGCGGCTATGCTTTATTGAAATTTTATAGGTAATTTGTAAGGGGGTGTGAAGTGACACAGAGAGGCGCCGCTAAGGGATGATGCGCACGGCACGGCACGGCACGGCGCCGTCACGTGGGCCGAGGGCGCGGCGCCCCCGCCATGATACTTGATTATAATTACGTCCCGAAGGCAGTAAATAACTCGTTGCCGTATAATTTACGTTGATTGTTTACGAGGTGATTACGCCGGACTGTAAGTCAGGCTTTAGTGGCGATAAAAGATGGCGAAACCGGGCGCAAGAAACAGAAGAGGACTTTTGATCGCTATCGACGTCCGCGATTAATCTGCCAGATGAGTGTGAAGGCTCTATTTTACACTTTTTCTGGTGCTCTTAATGATTGTCACGTTAACGCGAAAAGAAATAAATTCGGGCCTTTATTTTTCCGACAGAGGTCATAAGCCTGAAACATTGGCTTTTCTTATCGTACGGGGTAATACAAGAACCATTTCCGATATACCGTTTATTGGTATTGAATTGATCAGTAAAAGTTGTTTTTATCTTCAAAGTACGCTGCCGAAGCATATTTGTATGTTGAATGAGCGACGGTGTTGCACAGGCGCAACTACCGAGAGCAAATAGAGTAGGTTTCTCTTCGGTTTACTCAATGTGTGTATATTTTTTGTCTTTATTTTACTTGCATATTTCATATTATTTTTCATTTGTTTGTTTTATAAAAAGCATACAAACTATTTAACCTCAAAATAAACGTGCATGCCTCTGTTTAACTTGGGGTGTTTTTGAGCACTAGTACATAGGAGTACATTGAACTGGTATTGATTCTAGTTTTGATCGCGTTTGTGAGTTGTTTTGTTGAGAAAACATAGGCTTACATTTTAGCAAAGTTTTTCCAAATCTAATATTTCTCTGAATGTATCATTCTGAGTCTAAGATACTGAAGTTTTTGGATTTTAATTATTTTGACAACTTACATTATATATATATATATTTATAATTAACCGAGTCCCAACATTTTCAACTATAATCCAATCTGTCCACCGTACTTTTGTACGTTATGTGTATTAGTAGATCCACACCAAACTGTTCCTTCGGTAAGTACCTATCTATGCTTATTATTCCTCAAATTCAATACCGAGTACTCAAATTCAATGAATAGAAAATATTTTTTTGAATAGAGTTAAGTCAGGAAAAACAGAATATCTCGATTAATTTTATAAATATGTTTTTTTAAATATTTTTGCTCACTTTAATACGTGCTATGTTATTTAAAATATTTATATAAATGCAGCTTAAAGAATATGTAAGCTAATAGCTATGATGCATCATACAACCCAAAATTCAAATTCTTCATTTATATAAAGGATTATGCGAAGCAATGGTTTGAATATTCCTGATAATTACCTGAGACAGCATCAGAAAACATTGTTTCACATCTCAATGTACAGGACACCAACCTGCCGATGGTTATATCTGTTGGAAGAGCTACCACTATGCTGAACATATCACTTTCAACATTGATCTGTTCCATATCTCTGAGAGGGTTTTCCGAAGCAGGATTCTCCTACAATTTGATATGAATAATTTTATATATGTTTAATTTATGTTAATTCAACATTTATAACATTTACGATTTGAATGTGTGTTTGTAAGGTAAATTTTATATACAAAAATAAATCAAAATTGAAATTGAAATTCAAATTGTCTGTCTACATATTTCTCATGTTTCCAATTTTTTGTATGCAAAAAATATATCGCATATTTTAGACATCGTATTCCAAATTAAACATAATGCATCTTTCATATTCCTAGTATACATAAACAAGGGGCATTTATCAAATACTCGACTATATGAAAGATTCCGTATTTGTAAAATCCTAGTGCGCTTAGAATAATAAGCGTCTCTGTAATTTCAAGCCTACATTAACTCTACGCATCTATAAAATTACTAGTCCGTATAAAATATTACGCAACTTTCAAACTCCTGGTCTATATAAGGCATTACGCAACTTTCAAACTCCTGGTCTATATAAGGCATTACGCATCCTTCAAATTGCGTGTGTACATTAAAGACGCCGGCGTCCGAAGCTTGACCATTTAGTAGATTATTTCACACGCCTCAGTATTGAACTCGGCGCGCAGCTCGGTAACGCTGATCCGCCGCAGCTCGCCGCTTCGTGGCGGGAATAAAAGAAGCCTGATGAGGAATAAAACAGACGATCACGTGACGGGAGGTTCGGGGCAATGTGTCCGGGGATTGCGACACACGCAATGTCATCTGGGAGTTAATTGGTGTCAAGTACCGCGCGGTGCCCGGCCGTCAAGCACTCGAGCGCATGGGCGGCGTCGTGCTATTTATAACTTCCATCAATTTTATTATCTCTCCGAACGTTGCGTAGTAAAAATATTGTATTTATTGTTTTTTGTTCAGTACATAGATATAACATTTTTAAATGGGAACGGTTAATACAACATTGGTTTAAACTAATAAAAAATATATATTATAATGGTACGAGAACACTTTTTTTTTTATATTTGAAAAATATCTTAAATAAAATACATAGTTTGTCTTTAAAAAACAATGATTAGATATAATAATTTAAAAAAAATTAAAAATTAGGTATATTAAAATATAAATGTATGCATAAAGATATTTTGCAATGCTAGGTTAGATTGTATCAGATTGTACATATAGTTACATAGATGTAAGAAAGTATCAGTATGAGATTTTTTTAGGTTTAATTAAATATTAGTAACAGTAGTAGACCCAAACCAAAACCAAAGTATAGAAAACCACGCATCCTGGTATGGTGTATATATCATGAACCGGTTTCAATACAGACAAATAAATATCTATAGAAATATCTCGCTTGTCAACGGAAAAACAAAAGATTTAATTGAAAATTTAATTTATTTAATTAAATTTCAAATGACAAAAAAAAGATTTAATGACTGTAATAAGTTACGTGGAGTGTCAATGGTCTAATTGTTACTAAATAATTCTTATCTATATTGACAGTTCAGTACAAATAGACTTACAAAAAGTAGGCGAGTGCCAGTAAATAACAGTACGTACAATAAAAGAAGTAGAGTGACAAATTATTGTTTATGTAACCTTGGAATTGGCTATTTATTCACTAATAAATCAGAATGAAGATCGATAGAAAAAAATGATTGGTCATGGTGATTGTTCTTGATTTAACTTTGTATTACTAATTACATCGAAATGTTGAGATAGGTATTCAAAAGATAAAATGATAGATAGGGCCATCGTTCTGATACTGAAAAAAAAAACGTTGCTATCCGCGGATTTTTACGTACAGATATAAGCATTCGAGATGTCATCATTTCAGATATTTAAAGTTGGTAAACCAAATGAAATACAAATATTTATTAATAACATTCAATAGCTTACTCATCAGACCACGGTAGTTTGACCTCATGAGTAACCTACTCCAGGCCGCAAGCCTGTCACCATACCTACAGTCGTGCAAATGGGATGAGTCAAATTGCTTATTAAAATAATTTTCAGTAGGTTGGCCAGTGCCGTTTTTAAAAACAATGACTGAGCGGAAATATCTTCAATGAAACAAATTTTTTTAGAGATCCAGTACTAGACAGAAATAGCTTGGAATAGGAATCAATGGAGGAAAATCCTCTAGTGGTACATGACCTACCGGGAGTAGTGAAAGTTAATACTATTGATTTCGTATGAATATATTTTACTTGGCCATCTATTTTATATAAGTTAATATTATCATCGGATCGCGACTGTGGGAGAATACTTCAGTAGCTTGTTGATCTTGTGGTTAGGACTCTCGCGTAATGATTCAAAGGTCGCGGGTTCGAATCTCACCCCAGACCAGCAAGTTAGTCCTATTTTCATAGCAAAAGCGTTTATCTTAGTTTAAAACTAGTAAGAATATTGACTGAATATTCGTCCTTGTATTACTTATTTACTTTCGAGCGCTCGGTAGGTACTCGCATAATTTATTTCAGAAGTTGATTATAATTTGCACTAGTCGTAGCTAACGATAGTTTTACTTTTATAGTCTTGCTTTGCTTGTCAAAAAAAGCTGTGGTATCGGCGCCATCGTGTTACTTCCATGAGGTTTGGTTTCGCCCTCCTTGGATGCTTGAATCACCATTTTTTCAAGTGCGTGTTTCAGTATATTGAGAAATATTGAGAAGATGAGGATTCTGATCAGTTTCACATTTGTTTGCCTAATTATGTATCCGTCATACATACTCTTTTGGAGTTTATTTATTATTCTAATTTTAAATTAAAGTAAATTAAAATGGCGCATACGTAAATATATATTCTATCCATAATATAAACACAATATATTATATCAATTCATTCAGTTTATGTGAGATATTTGATTTTTATTGAGAAGAAGAGAACGGGAGCAAGACAATGATCCAATATCTTGAGAAAAGTTTAGGCGCATGGAGGAGGTCTGCTCGATCTGGTGGTGAAGACACGACTCATTGTAACATCAATCGTCGCTTATCACCTCTCCTAGAATACCCTCTTTGTTCTTGGTTATTCATCAATCGAATGTTCTCGAGCGATGACTCAGCACCGGTAAGTGAAGCCATGTGTAGGTATAGGATGTGTGTATGTGGCTCGGTAAGACAGCCATATTTTTGCATTAAAAAATTTAGCAACGTATATTATTCATTGCACCATACATCATATCATTTTGATGTTTAGACTTCCTCTTATTTCATATTCGAGTATATTTTATTTTGCACCAATTTGTCTACTAAATTCTACTTTTCCAATGATGATTTTAAAATGAGTTATTTTATGAGAGAATTAATTAAATTTCTGTAAATATATAAAAATAATCGGGTACGCCCATGCGTCGACAGTGATCTGCGACTGTTCCACGGCGGAGTCGTCAGCCAATCGCGGCGCACAAAGTGATGCGAGAGTGCAGCGTGATTGGTCGAATAAAACGTAAGATGGATTCAAAATTGTAACTTGTATTCCCAAGAGAACGAAATGACGAAGGCACTTAGGTCCTCGGCTCTTGCATGTCACTTAGTGTGAACTTTTAGTGCATTCCATACTCGACGCAATTGGATGTAATATGAAGAGTTTACAATGTCGTTTGAGTGCAAATTTAACCATGAATTATGAAAGATATGTTGTGCAAATTTTGGTTTTAGTTAACATATTTATTTTTTCATATTTCCATAACATCGGTTTTACCAGTTCAGGTTCATGTCAAATTGCCATGCAAGAAAGAGAGTACCCGATTTGAATAAAAATATATATTTCATGAAAAAATATTTTTTCTTTCAAAACTACGCTAATACTAATAATAATAAGGTGGGCGTTTACGATATTGATTCTGTTGTTGATGGAGGGAAAGCACTCACGTTTTTTTTGGAGAGTGAGGGAAAAATTTTGTGGCCGAAAATGTATTTTTTTACTTTTTAGTACAATTAAATATATGTGCGTGGTTTTAAAAAAAAAATTTTCGTATTGAATAATTTTCTTAATTTTATTCTTAATGTTACCCAGCATACAAAACCCACTTCGGTAGGAAACTAGCGCCATCTTTTGGTGAGCGCATTAACACATTTCACATATAAAACTTTGATTAGTTATTTATGATGGATTAATTGATTAATGTATTGTCATCAAGAATACGTCTGTGTGCAGCTTGATTAAACACTGGAAAGCGGGTGAAATATCGATTATAAGACTCCGTCCAGACAGACAAATTGGTGAAGATATTATAATATGAGCGTACTCGATATTTTTCACTACGGGGAAAATGGAACGAGGATTTAAAATTTTTGTTAGTAAGAAAAGACAAATACAGAACCACTAAAGGAGCTAAATGCTATACCAAAAATTGCGTTTCAGAAGTCCTTCAAGGATTATTAAAAGACTTGGGCCATCCTGTTAAAAGACTTCCATACATGTTTCTCATATGAATAGTTACATCTCCGTGTGACTTTTATAATTAATCTTACTAAATTAATCATCTCTCTGGGAACAAAATTCAGTTCTGTGTTCAGAACATACCTATATAAAAAAATCCAGTTCTGTGTTCAAAACATACGTTTATACAAAAAAATTGTTCTAAACTAGATAGCTTACACAACATCAAAACCATAAATTTTAGGATTTGCTTATAAATATTTACGTAAATGTAGGTACCTATACAGAATAATATATAAAAATATTAAGTATCTACTCTATCGTAAAAAAATATTTTTTCTTATTCATATGCTTCAAAACATAAAAAGTCTCTAAGCACTATGACGCAATTTTCAAATTGTAGGTGGGATGACATTATACCGTCTGAAAAGCTCCTAAAATTAACATGAAACACCACATTAGCGACTGGAGTTGGTGCTCAAACGGCAAAACTCTACGACAAACCGTAGTGTGGCCGGCAAGAACACGTTGGAGAGCGTCGGTGTAAGATTGCCTTTACAGTTCAGGAACATAAAATGGCTATGCGAGGCCAATAATTAAGCGCACACATTGATTTTGATTTCATAACAAGATTTATACTGGCGTGTGGCGCCGACGTCTAGGTAGTAATGGCGGGATTATGTTTCAGCAAGATGGCTGCCACTCCAGGCGCAGAGATGCCGTCTATAAAGTAGACAAACACCGCTAATTGGGATACTCAACGCCGTATACAAGCAGGGCTCCAGCAAAGATCTGGCTCAGTGAGGGAACAATGGTTAATCTAATTTAGGTGTTTCGTAAAACACAAGGATAGCTTCACAGAAATGTTTCGTTTTGGAGTACAGACAAAAAAGATACCTACGGTTTTTATAAATCACTCATTTTAACTAGGTATAGAAAATAATGTGTTGAGATTCGATTCACGAAGTTTCGCGGGAGTCACATCACAGCATATTTAGGAAAGTGCAAAACACCGCAGTGGTCAAGGACGCTTGTTTTTATTTTTTTTTTTATTTAAAAAGTAATGGAAACCTAAGAGGTTTATTATGGGTAACATTTTTACATGATTCAATATAAGAAAATATAATAATATAATTTAGATACAAGGTAATTTTTTTATAGTTGGCCGAGTTTTAATATTTTTGTCACATCTGTTTTGAATTTGTCAGTGGTCAGTTGTTTGGTCTGTTGTGGCAGGTCGTTGTATAGTTTTAATCCATTGCAAATTAGTCGGGATTGTCCTGTTTTTGTTTTGGCGTGTATTATGTGATAGTTTTGAGAAATTCTAGTGTTGTATTGGTGTTTTTCGTGTATTTTGTGTAATTTTGTGTCTTCGTCTTGTATTTCGCTAATTACTAGTCTGTGAATGATTTTGAGTGTTTCGATTTTTGTAATGTTTTCGATGTTTAATTGTTGTGTTATACGGTATACAGTTTCAGTTGGTGTCCGGTATTTCAGATCATAGACCATTTTTAATATTTTGTTTTGCTGTCGTTGGAGTCTCTTTAGGTTTGTTTTGTTCCCGGTTCCCCAGAAGGGTATCAAATATCCTATTATACTCTTGACGTATTTACTACAGTGTTTCACCTAAGTTTTGGATTCTTGTGTATATCCATTTCATATTCCCTTGTTTCACTTAAAAATGCGCAAACGGAGTGTTATTTAGATATCAGCGGTCTTTTCAGAAAATATTTTTTCTTATTGAAATAACGAAAAATATGGCACTTTACACAACTGGCACAACTGATTTCATACACTACTGGCCGCGTATAGGCTGCGGGATTCTCTGCAGGATTTTGGAGCATTGAGTCATCCAGGAGTTGTTTAGTCTTCCTCTGGATGACTGTGGCTGATGTTCCACGGACATTACCCGCTTTACGTGCGGTCTGGTGGTTTCAGTCTTATGTGCTCATACCATCGCAGCTGTCATTCTTCCAGCTAACTGTTAATTGACATTGACACCCAGGCTACCACGAATGCGTGAATTTTTAATTTTATATTTTAGTGATACTCCTGCTGACCGTCTAAACATTCGCATTTATGCTATTTCAAACTGTTTAGAGTAGGAATTGTACGCAGCCCAGCATTCGAAGCTATATATAAATGTGGATATAACAAGAGTCTGATATACCTTTCCATTGAACTTGAGCGCAACTCATATATATAATTTTGAAATGTTGAAATTAAACCTTTCAAAATATTTATTGTACATAGATTAACCACTTTTTAATAAGTAATATTGGATTAGACTTATCTTGTACACAGTGGTGCATGTAATTGACTGGATAATAATTAGATATCTCGTTGGTAAGATGGTCACGATGAGATCAGACTTTGATTTCTCGTCTTAGATATTTGTCGGAAAGGTTGATATTTATCAGTTACATAGCTTTAATCTGCGTGGAAAATTCATTTGAAATAAATCATAGCTCGCTTCGTGTTCATCCCTACTGTCCTTGACTTAACTTTCAGGATAAGTCCAGGCTTATATGTACACCCTAGAGGGCACTCCAGAGTTAAGTTCAGATTCATTATTTATTACACTCGTATGCAGGGTCGCTTGACTAATTGATACGAAACAACCTCTACCGATAAACCTATCAAGATTACATGGTTACATCAGTCGCATCATCTAAAATCGTTTTTCATTAGAATAACGGAATAAATAACTCAGTGTAAATAAGATAAACGAATATTTGTATGGAATTCTCTAAATGCCTCACATATAACTGAATTCAAAATTACATAAAAAATACATTTTTTTAAAAATCAGGTTTATATTTAAATGTACGTACCTACTAAAAAAAAAAAAAAAATTCGGACATAAAATGTTTGCCTCATCTCCAAATAAAAGGTGGACGCTTACAATGTTGCTACAGATTACAGAATTCTGATGACAAATGATTACAGAATGTTGATGGAGGGAAAGCGCCCACGCTTTTATTTGGAGAGGAATAATTTTGTCAGGAAATTTAGTTTTTACTTTTTAGTACATTTAAATACATCAAAGCGTGTTTTTTTTAAATGTATATTTTATCATATGATATAATTTGCTACTTTTTAGTCTTATCAGCGTACAAAATCACTTCGGTAAGAAACTAGCGCCATCTTTTGGAGAGCTTTTTAATTAATTTCTCATCTAAAACTATGATAGATTAATTGATAAATTAGTGAAACTGTATTGTCATCGAGAACACGTCTGTGTGCAAAATTTCAGTTCGATTAGATATTGGGAAGCGGGTGAAATATCGATTATAAGATTCCGTCTAGACAAACAGGTGAAGTTAATAAAAGCATGGTAAAAAATAAAAAATCTTACCTTTATCGACTTGTCGTGACAGCAATTGCGGTATTGGAGCATGTGTCGTCGTCACGGTTGCGGGAATGATAAGAACGGCATTATTCTTTTGCAGATATTCTTGAAGTGTCATGCAGGTTCCGTTGCTCTCGTTGTTGGAAACACAATTAATCTTACTTAAATTTATATTTTTGGCACTTGTTACGGAAGCATTAAAATTATTATTAACATTAATATTATTATTAACATTACTATTATTAACATTAGTATTATTATTATTACAAGACACGTTTTTGGCACTTTTGAAAATAGCATCTGAGACCGAAACTGAATGCGGTTGCTTGGAGTTGTTCGTTGCATTATTGGTGTTCACTGGATTCTTCTTAATTATGTGTATTCTCACTAAGGCGGGTAAAGCTAGTCCGTTAGCTATCGTTTTAGTTTTTGTTTTTGGTATCACGTGTTCAGGAATTTTGTTTACCTCGTCTAACTCGTTTAAATCATTGTTTTGTTCTTTGGACGGCTCTTCATTAGAAATATCATGTTTTGTTACGAGTTCTTTTACTGTAAAATTATTGTCAGTAGTCGTTATATCACGGACAAGCACTTCGTTATTATCAACTCTTAAGTTAAGACTTTCCTCTTCGTTACTTTTATTTTTATTTATAACACTACTTTCTTTGGTTTCCCAACAAATATTGTGGTTTTTGTCGGGTTGTGTCATACTTTGGTTTTCTTTGAAAGGCATTTTGGCGTCGATTTTTTTTTTGTGACTATTATTTTCGCAAAAATGTTCGCAGGTGATTAACGCGGGTCCAACAGTTGGTAGCAAGGCATCGGCTGAAAAAAAAAAATTATGAATTAATAAAGATTGAAAAGTACATAATAAAACAATTGGATGCATGTGCTTATGTGCGCGCTATAATTTTTTGGGATATCTACTTAAACTACATAAAAAACATGCTGACTGCTGTGTTGTATACTTTGCGTTACGCACAGAGGTTGTCTGGATAGATTGCACATGAAAATTTTGTCCACGCAACGCAATATAATTAAAAACAGATTTATATTAAATAAATAACAATTTTGTTGTGTATTTAATATAACGCCCGGAGCTTATGCAATTTTTGAAACGCTATTTGAAAACATGATATCGTCATTATATGGATTTATTTTGGTAAAATATCACTCGGAAAACCGCCATATTAGCTTTTGATTGGTGAGTCATGGCTCCATAGCGTGAAAATATTCCCGTTGCATGATGCGCGCGCATTTTGTTGCTACCTTAAATTTCACTCTCAATGCCCTTAAAGAAGTATGATTTAAATAAACAATTTGTTTTTGATCCGAACAGTTTGGCACATATCGATTGTTCCGGACTGCTCAATAAACTCAAGAACCCAATACACAAATATAATATAACATGTGCAATTTTTTAAAAGAAAACAGCGCATAACTTTCATTAAAACATTATTTATTTCAATTTATCATAAAAAGTGTATTGTATAAAAACTTATTAACCTGGAACTTATTCCTAAAATTATATCATATTCACTATATAACTATATTGTGTAACTATATCATATTCACTTCATTATCAATTATTAATTAATCGTAAAAAGTGTATTGTGTAACTATGTCATATTCAAATGTTCACAAAATATTAATACTTTGTACTTTAATGTTACTCCAGGACCATCTATTAGGGTCATTAATGACCTATTGACGGTTTGTTTGTTTATAAAAAACTATGCATCAACCTTATATTTTTAATGTTCCATTAAAATTATTGATTTTTTAAGTAAGCAGATCATTAATTGTAAAGTAAGGTAACAGGTGACGACCAGCTAAGGGTAGTCATATCAATTGGTCATTTACCAGGGGAGTGCAGTGAGAACAAGAAGACTTTTCCTAAGCGTATATTTTGAAAAGAAATTGAAATAAGAGGTATATCTCCTAATATTCATATCACAATAATTAATACATTATTCAGATTCTAATATTTCATAGTATTCTGCTAGATAAATATTTAATTAAGATTTTTTTTCCAAATATATCTTTAAATAAAAGTTAAGCTTCTTGTTCTCACTGCATGCTTCTGTCGCTTACTCATTGCCAAGTTTATGTATGTAGCCTAAGAAATGGTGTTCTTAGGTTAATAATATTTTAAGGTTTTCACGGCCGTTCAGAATCTTCTGGGTTTTTTATTTTATTATTTTCTCCTCTTTAGGCCAGAAAGGTCTTTAGGTAGAAACACGGCGGGTTTCCCCAGAAAACTCAAGCCAGAGGTAATTGTGATTCTTGTACATTTTAGTATTAAGAAATATCTCTCGAAAAAATATTATTATTTTTAACGATACATTGAAATTTTCACGTTTAAAGTGAACCGTAGAGCGAGGCGGATGACCACCGGCTGAGGGTGTTCATATCAGCTGGTAATTGGCAAGACGACACCTACTTACTCCCTCCTTTATAATAATGGTATAACATATCTCCAGCCATAAAATATCATTAGGTCACTTATTACCGGGGGCGCTCTTAGCGGAAGCGCCCCGCGCCCCGCAGGGCTCCGCAGTACTAAGGAGCTCTGAGCCGAAGTTTAGTGCTCTATTTGCGCCGCTACAGCCGAGCCTCAATCTCGGGAGAGTCAACTGCCGCTCGGAGGACGATGCTTTGGCAACATTTTCGGGTCTTCAAAAATCTCTTAATATTTTCATAAAATAAATACTATAAGTAAAATGAGCCCAACAAAATTGAAATAACAATAATAATAACAATATACATTTTATTTATGTATTTAAATTGAAGATAACAGTGCATGGAGATGTTTCACAAAGAAAAATATTTAAACATTTGAATAATATCTGCTCCATACATCTATTAATCGCTTACAATAATAATAATAATACGCTTATTCCAGTGTCACCAAGTTAGGTGTGCAGGACCTGATCCACCATATAAATATACAAGTACTTAACAAAAATTATACATTATAAAACTTAGTATTAAAAACTCGGAAAATACGTTTAAAATAATAAAAAGTAAGGACAGCAGAAGAAAAGAATGAATCTCAAAGTTTCATTCAACTTTATCTACTTTTAAAGTATTATTTAAATAGTAAAAAAACTGTATGAATATTTTTATTCAACATTTTTTTTTGTTAAAAAAAGAAAAGGAAAAATGTTTTTGAATTATATAAGAGTAATAATAAAATTAAACAGATTCTGTAAAATTAATGAATGATTATTGTATAGTCATCCGTAATACGTATATCTTCTGAATTACAAAGAGATTGTTGGTCGTGAAGTGGGTCAAATATTGATTGCGAAATTTTGTGGCCACCAGACAAGTGAAGCTAAATAATAGCTTGCAAAATCAGTGACATTCCTTCACTCCTCCCTCCTTTACCCCTCTAATCTTAATAAGGTATTCGTATTCATTTTTTTATATTTTAGAAAAAATACTATTCTATTGTGAATTGAAAATTTACTTCACTACTTCAGGAAATATTTTTTGCTAAACTGTCGGTTGGCTTAATTCACCTTTCATGGGCTCACATGATTAATCAATTAAACTTTGTAAAAAATATGAAAAAAACAAGTTTTTTTTATAATGGTGCTAAGCTTGAATAATTAAATATATCTATAAATATAAAATAAAGACGATAAATATGATTTTTGTAAAATCTGAATCAAGTCCGCTATTGATATTAACGACTTAAGTAAATTCATATATAAATTCAATTAATTTTATTTTTTAATGAAAAATTGATTTTTAATACTTTAAATTTGTAGATATGCAATATTATTTTGCTCTAGAATAGGCCCCTCCTATTCTAGAGCAAAATAACATTGTATAAAAATATGTGAAATATAATAATGCTAATATTGTTAATCAATCATTTCTAATCAACAAATGAAATTAATCACCTGTAAATTAACACAGTAAAAATCCATCTGCCGAAAAATAAGTTCACCATCGTATGTTCAGTAAAATCTTAATTTGACAAATAAAATGTTCCTATTAAATTAGTATTTTTTTAATCTAACCGAAATAATAAAACTCGATCAGACTATATAATTCCTGATCATTTCGTTTCATAACCGATAAATCAGCATTTATTAAATACATGTCATTTAGTTCCTTGATACATACACACATAATATGAATAAATATAGGATAATCTGTAGCAAGCTTCTCGGCCACTGCCTACTTTGCTAGATATATAGTAATATATAATATCTTGAAAGAAAGTACCTAAATATAGTAAAAAGCAAGACATAGATAAAATAAAAGTAAAAATATGAAAAGGACGCAAAAATTTCAGGTATATTTAATTTAATTGGGTATTATATTTCGTTAAAAGGTTGATAACGTGGTTAGAGGTAAACAATTGTAAAAAAATTATGTTGTGATCGAAAAAACTGCGTTGAAATTTTCCGGATGTTGCATCGTACATACATGAGCAGTAAATCGTAATATATGTCCGATATATGTGTTATTCGTCTGCAAAATGTAATGTAATGTATGTTTTTGAAAATCTACCTACCTAAAAATAACGTCTTTTTATTTTATTGTAGCATGCAATTGAAATAAAAATGGTTTCAAAAAAGTAGTGGCATTTGGTTACCCGTCAATGGGGGTGGGTACATCAGATATTATATGGGGTATTCCTGTATATCCTATCTTGTCTCCTTCTCCCTTCTCCCACAGGAACTTCGCTGAAGATAACTGACTGCCCCATAGGCAAC
This sequence comes from Agrypnia vestita, assembly GCA_016648135.1. Lineage (NCBI taxonomy): Eukaryota > Metazoa > Arthropoda > Insecta > Trichoptera > Phryganeidae > Agrypnia > Agrypnia vestita. Next base: position 209,559 of record JADDOH010000411.1, read on the forward strand.
TACTCATCCCGAAAACACAAAATTCTAAATATGAAACAAACAATTTGAGAAAGCCTCACAAAAAAGAATATACCAATTTAAGCTTGAAATTTACAGTTATGTGTGATTGAAATTATTTTTTGACATTTTGGCAATACTTATTATTGTTATTTTGGAATAAAGTCGAGGTTTCAGATAAAGGACAAGTAAAGTCAATTTGAAATAGTATAGGTTATATGAAGGTTCGTAGTAAAAATTGATGTTTATTTTGTTCTGTACCTTTTGAAAGTTATAGAATGGTTTTATCCGTCGCGCAAAACTCGCCAGTTACTTGTTTTACGAATGGCAGAGTGCAGATGAGGTTTAAGATAAAGGAGCAGTTTCCTGTGTACTTTCTCAGCTTTGCTCATCTTCGTCCACCTCAATAGTTATTCAACCATCCCTTACAGGATCTCAGCGTCCGGTTGCTAATGAGTAATTAGGAATAATGGCGTTTGATGATGTTACCTACCCATCTAAAGCTCACGAGAATTATGTAAAGAGACGGTGTATAACATGACGTAATCATTGAACCACTGATAATAATAAGAAAATAATGAAATATACCTTGTTAATAAAATTTTAGGTTGAAAAATGGTTTTGAATCTGGAAACTGGATATTTAGATGCGCGTTGCATACCAAACGATCTGACAGGGGATCTACATATGAATTTTACTAAAAAATTTGAAAACAATGCGTTTGCTTATATAAACTAAATATCTATATGTCGCACATATAATATGTATTGTGCTGACCCTAACATTGATGCTGACATTCTTACAGATATCTTATCATCGTTCATAAACTCACTCATACACCACATCCATTTTCTAAACGATGACCTGAACCTATACATCCATTATTTATTAAATACTAATCGCACTACATTCAAACACTAAATATACAATTCAAATAAATGTACATGTAAAATATACTTTAATGCAAAAATACATGTTACAAAAGCGTGCCAAAGACACTTTTAATTGTGATAATAGGCATAGTCTTCATTTATAATGTTTTATTATTAGAGTATCATGTACCTATTATCCTGTTAGTTAATTATAAATATAAAAAATATATATCTGCGAAATTTTTTTGACATTTTATTGACATTTCCATACATAAAAGATTAAAAAAGATAATGCTTGAAATTAGCAAACGTAAACTCTAGCTCGGGGAATTAATAATAGGTAGGTACTATAGAGAAATAAGTTATTACCTACGGTTTGGACCAAAACTGAAAATAATTTTATTTGTACTATGGTACAAATTATAATGCAGTAAAAAAATATTAATTCAAATCAAGGTAACGCCGAACACCTTTTACTTGGTATGAATAAAATGGTAGGTATTTGGTAATGATTTTTAATAAAATCGAAATTCAATGATTTGAAGAGATAAATAAATTTTGGAAAAAAATTGGAATAAATCTGTAACAACTATCTTGCAATGATTTTATTTTCTATTGACTTAGTAACTTTATGCATTATCCAATAAACAAATACGATATGATGTACTCATAAGTAAATTATAAACATTTTGTATAAACCATTAATCCACTCTTGACAGGTTAATAAACAGTTTTACAGATGAAATAAATAATGTTAAGGCATAACTAATCGATATATATATATATATATAAAAAGAAACCCGTGTTTCCCTATCCGCCAAGTTTTCTCCACAACCACCCACCGGTGGTTATGGTAGTGGATAACCCTTGGTGTCACATCGAAAATACGCGAATTTGGTGGGGGTGGTTGTGCGTGGGTGGGTGCTTTCTAGCACATTTTTTTTGTTATGGGAAGGCCGCAAATGCTTCAGATTGTTTCAAAATAGGCGCGCCGACTGTGTTGGTGAGTCTAGAAGGTTCCGGAAAAACCTACTCTAGAAAGTTCTGGAAGGAGAAGGTACTAGAAAATTCCCGAAAGTTCTATAAGGTTCTAAACTGAGTGGCGGAATGTGTCGGTGTGTCTAGAAGGTTCCTGTACATTCGATACATTTATTGAAAGATCTGGAAGGAGAATGTTCTAGAAGGGTCGCGAACTATGACGATCCAAATAGTGTTCTAAAAAACTAACGCGTGCGAAGCCGCGCGGGCACGGCTAGTATACAATAAAATGTCTCAATTACACATAAATAATGGATGTTTAAATTAATTTATCTGAATAAAAAATAAACCTGTATGTTTATTATAGCCAAAATATGAGTGTTTCAGTGGGGGAGATATATAAAAATTAACAATGATTAATTTTAAATGTTATGAATCCAAAACCCGATGCACAATATTATAGCTATATATTTTTTACTTCGAATTGTATAACTATTGTATAACTGGAGCCTTGCTATTAATTTATTTATACATACATTGTTATACATTGTTAAAGACAGTCAGTCCACCGATGCAAGCATTTTACACTTTTTATATTCAGTGAGTTATTTAGGCGTCTTGTTGAATACATATTCATTTATTTTATTTATTATATTTTTGTTATAAATCGTCAATTTGATACTAGAACTAATTTCATTAATAATAAAATTGTATGGTGCAATTTTAATTTTTAAATATATTTAAAAAAAAATCTCCAGCACTCAGCTGATATACACTTGTGTATCGTATGATACATGAGTGCTTTAGATTTAATTTATTTTTTAATATGTTTAATATTTTGGAATTGTTCTAGCCATGCACTTGAAATTTTCATAAATTATCCGTAACAACACCAACAAATAAAATATTTTTGACTTAATTGAATCAATACTACATAGGCATATTTAACTGTGTTATCGAAAATAGACAAAGTTTAAAATTTATAGACTTTGTGGACTTCGAAAACGATTTTAACAGTACCCATCTCAAATTTTTTCAGCAACTATATCATTACGATCGATAATTTTCTCGATCTTTTCTTGTCGTTTAACGCAATTCGGTTTATATTCATATGCTTAATGACATTTTGCGTGCCTAAATATTGCATTTTTTAAATGAATTATTGAGATGCGTGGCACCCTCCTCAACTCACCATCATTTTGAGTTCGTATCATCAATACCATTGTTCTTTAGTCACCGTGACTACTCTTCATAAAATCGTGGAGCGGAATCCATTGGTCAGATTCTGCACGGTGCCGCAGAATCACATAGCCGGAATGTAAACGCATAAACAGCAGAGTGGAATAGGAGGGTAGGGGGTGCAAGAGGGTGCAAGAGGGCGCGATGATTTAGGGGGTAGTAGAAGAACAGGAGATAACTTTTACAGAATTCGGAAAAAATATTAAAAATGCGAAAACAAATTGTAATTTTTCCAGATATTTTGAACACATAATATTATAGACTATACAATTATTTTCAACGACAAAATCAGTCAGTTAACAATCATTGTTATAACAGCTTCAAATATTTTAACAATTACTCGTCGGTCAACGATTAAATTATGTCAAGTTAAGGGTTTTTTATTTTTAAAATATCCTATTTTTGGGGGTGCAATATATTTTTTGTAAGAATTGGGGTTTCTTGGTGAAGAAACGTGATTAGTATTGGACTGGTTTATTAACATATATTGTAGAAAAGCATAGCTAGAACGTCGACCGGTGTTAGCTACAGGTAAATCCGTCTGGTACGGGCGACGCTCTCCACCGCGCACACTCGCGACCTACCTGGAGCCACTACCAACTCCACACTTTTATGTATATGCATGTGTATATACTATTGGACCGCACTCGATGTTTTTAATTAAATATAATTTTTAATACTGCAATAAAAAAAAATCCTTAAATAAATTTAAAAAAATAACGTTTATTTTAGGAGGCTTGGGGAGAATTTTCCTTTGTTGTGTGAGTTTCCAAAGAGTAGCTTACGATGTTTGCAATATTTGATCCACGCTAGGTTGAGTAGGAAGAGATTATTCAAGAGAAGCGAAATCTACATTTTTCTTAGGGTCCTAGGCTCGAATTCAGAGTCAATATTTAGTGATTTAAAGGTTGAGGTACGCCTTAAAAGAGAAATTTTCAGTACAAAATAACAATTTTAAGGCGTACCTTAACCTTTAAATCGTCAAAGTATTGACTCTGAATTTGGGCCCTAGAACGCAACTGAACAAAATTTGGATCACATGTATTCAATACAGTAAATGTTATATCGAGGGGGGGTGAGCTCGTGTTTTGCGCTAGGTAATAATGAGTAAATTTAAAATATTTGTTTTTATTCGTTAGAGTTAAAATATGTAGGAATATATAAAGAACATTCTGACAGACATGAACATCTATATACTTATTCAATATACTTATATACTAATGTATATTTTGTACCTTATTTTATAGGTTTTTAGTATTATTATAAGCTTATCTCTATACTAATTTTTTTAGCCGTTAAATTATTCGAATGACTGGATATCCATTAAGCCAGAAAATAAACACCTTTGTCTAAGACAGTGATGTTTCCAAAATCATGTTGTTTATTTGTAAGTTGGAATTACCATAGAATTTCGTGGCACCCCTGAGACACATCCCCAATACCCATCCCTAAATATTTATTATATACTTAAAATGCACACTCATGACGATAATAAAATCAACGATGTGATTTATACGACCGATGCGAATCGATACGATGACGATATTCGATGAAAGTATTTTGTATATATATATATATATATATATATATATGCGTAGTTAAGAAACAGATGAATTTAAAAGGCGACTAAAAATAAGTGTTAATGAAGTGGAAATTAAGCTAATTTGAAATATTTCTAATGACAAAAATTAATATTTTTTTCACCGATAAACTTACAAATACATAAATTATATTTCTGGACGTTCGCTTTCTGTCAACACATCAAACATAATAATTTCCTTGTCTGTCTGTCTGTCCTCCGTCCGTGTCTGTCTGTCTGTCCGTCCATAACTTCGTGTAACGTTCGTAATTTCTTCGAATTAAAGGCTAAAAAAAAATTAACGGCCGGAGATGGGACTTTAACCCCGAGTTAGCAAACTCGAACCGGCCGCTAATAACCAAAAAGATAATATAAATACATACTAGGGCTTAGCAAATACGCTAACTGATTTTCCGTCATTTTTGGTTTGTGTTACAGATAGTATTGGCATTAAATATTCTGACAAATCATATGTATGATTGTGATGTACAATATTTTTTCCATTTTTGGAAACATTAAATATATAGGATCGTTTGTCTAGTTATTCTATTTATTTTTGCAATACTGAATATATGTCTGAATAAAACTGATACACAAATTAAGTCACAATATATTATTTTGAGCTTTGCTTACGTATGGTACTATATAATATTACAACAATATTATAGTATATATTCATTACTATCGGTATGAAAATTAACGAGTAATTAATAAAAATAAGATTAATGTCTACGTAGTGCACCAAATATCGAACAGATTTAAAGTTAGGTTACCTTAAAATATTTATAAAGGTTAATTTAAAAAATCGCGTCTTGTGGTTTGTGTTTTAAATTATTATCTATTTACATAAAACATATTTTAAAATATACTCATGTATTATTCAAACAGTTTCATTAAAAAATCACAGTTTTAAAAAGTTTTCATGTTTGGTGTAGTTTCATAAATTGATAAGTTCCAAGTCCACGAATTTCAAAGAATAAAATTATTCGGTATCATTTATTGCAGGATGAGTACGGGTCATCCTAGACCAGGTTAAAATTCAGACAAATAATATTTAAAATGTGTTGATTATTCGGAGACATATTATTTGAGAGTCGCAATGTGCTCTCCGTTAAAACGTCTGAATAAATCCTGTACGGCTTAAAGCGTGATCCTCCATAAAAGGTGTTTTAATCCGTTTAAATTTACCCAAGCGAACACCTTTGCACCCGCTCAAGTGGCCGCCGCCCATCCCCGCGGGAATATTGAAACTTCACCCGTCCTCACGGTCGTCTGGATGTGCCAGGATCCAGGATCCAGGATTACTCCAGCGCGGACGGTCGGGCCATTACTCATGCCTCGCGCAACTTAATCTCCGGCCGCCTATTGTGATCAGTGATCGTGTTCGTACTGCGCCTCGCGTCTGTGCCGCCAGGTTTGCTAATCGCGGAAGGGGTCTTTGATTTTGCATTTAATGAAACAATATAATTTAAATTTGATTAATCAATTAGAAGAAAGAAGAAGAAGAGAGTATGGAAGATGCCTATATCCTGCAGTGGAGAGATGAAGGCTGAAGAAGAATAATCAATTAGAAAGCTACCACCGGGATACGAACGCAGAACTACCGCGATACTAATTATGCCACAAGTGAAACAGCAATAGGTAATATTATATCACAAGAATCTTCTTTCATTAAGAAAAATTTGATAACATTAATCTAGATAGTATGTTTAGGTATATTTAATGTAACTTCTAGATAGTTGAACATAAAATATAAAGTATGGAAATGTTTCATTGAACCGAATATTTTTTCTATTAATAGATTTTTTATGTGTATTTTTTAAATAGATTTATCTTATTTATTTTAAATACCATAAAACCAAGTTATGAAAATTGCGAATTAAAAAAAAAGTTTTTATAAAAAATTAAAAATTTGTTTGACTCATTTTTCGTTTTTTTTTATCCTCATTCTAAATAATTTAAGATAAAAAAGGACACCCTGAAAGCTTTATCATTATTTATTGATCTCTTCTATCACTAGCCTCACACAAGATTTAGATATGTGGTTGTAATAATTGTGTATTTTCTTATATTTGACTGAAAAACACATTACTAATTATGCTTGCAATACAGAAAATACCGAAATAACTTAGTTGACTTCGACGCACTTTTTTATAGTTTTTTTCTTCTTGAAAAATCGAAAAATATAGCATCTTGACAGATAAATTGAAACGTAAAGGCATCATAGAAAATGATGTCGAGAGCTGAAAATAGTAGCGTTAATGCGCGATATACCTGGCTACGCTGGATTAATAATTTTAATTATTATTATTATTATTTTAAATAGAGATGCGAACATGAAATGCATTTTGCATCAATATTCTTATTATTCTCAAAATAAGCTAAACGTTTCTGCTATGAAAGTAGGACTAACTTGCTGGTGTCCTGTAATGGGGCTCGAACCAGCGACCACCAGATTACCAGGCAAGCATCTTCACCACTACACTAACTAGCTAATTAATTTGTTAATAATGTGAATTTTAAGTAATTTTTAATAAAAAAATCTAGAAAAATTCGCTGCACTCGTTCAATATTATTAGAAAGAAGAGCAGGGGGCGTGCATTGAGAACAAGAAGGATGACTTTTATTTATTTGGAAAAAAATCATAATTAAATATTTATCATGCAGAATATTGTAAAATATTAAATCTGAAAAATATATTTTTTTATTGTGATGGGAATATTTCGAGATGAATCTCTTATTTCGGTTTCTTTTCAAAATATATGCTCAGGAAAAGTCATGCTTCTTATTCTCACTGCATGCCTCTGGTGAACAGTATATATACGGTCGTGTTTTTAAATAAGTGATAGAATTGCTAATTCGGATCATCAGAGTTATTATAATGCCGCCAATTTTGACTTTTAAGTTAGTCGGATTTGACATTGCATTCGATCAATCAGAAAACTGTACAACGTAAACAACGTTAAATTATTCACAAATTATGAATAATTTACAATTTTTTTACGTTTCAGAACTTTCTGATTAATTGAATTCATTAATATCAAACTTATCAAACGACAAAATTGATGGCACAATGTTGTACAATAACTGTCTAGATACTTTAATAGCGATATTGCTTATTTCAGAATACGGCTGATAATGTGGGGACCATATCGGAGAATTAAATTCTATTTGAGTTCTTACCACAGACGTGTACAACCAAATTTATAAATAACTTTTATCCCATAATCACTTCCAATTACACATTTAACTAACCGGTTATGATAACAAATCTTTTCTTCATCTTCATGTTAAAAAAAATTATAAAAAATTATCTTTTAGGTAATAGAGTGGTTATATAAAACAAAAAAAAATCCTCATGAATTTGATTAAATATTAACATATAAAAAATGCATTGTGATTATTTAATGATTTACTTGCCACAAATCTTAAAAAACCAGAGAAGAATCCTCTTGGCAACCCCGGAAGGAAGACGGCTGGTGGGTCGCCCCAGATTAAGTTGGGAGAAAGAAAAAATATATGTGTATGAAAACAGAATGGGTCTAGACCGGTTGACTCATACGGAAGCAGCGCAAGACACGGGAATATGGAAGCACTTTGTCGAGTCTTTGGGCCCCCAACCTTGCTAGGACAAGGGGATGGAGATGATGATAAAAATGCAAAATAGCTTATGTATGTTATTTTTAATAAATTTCTTTTCTTTTCGAAACAGTTTCTAAATTATAAGTTTATAAGGTGCGCAGGAAACATTTAGTTTATACCACTTTACTAAGCCCAGCTGATTCTTGAGAGGACTCTTAACAATATTAATACTTAACGACATTACATAAGTTTGCAATCGCTGTCCCAGGGGGTGGAAGCGGGTGACGCTAAGGGAAGAAGTACATACAGCGGACACCACAGAAAATTCCCTCCAAACAAATCCCGAATCATCCTATTATGCAGCAGCACGATCTCATCATATCCTCCCGACTGTATGGACCATACGGGACGATGGTTAGCGTAACGTGTCTTTTTATTTTCAATATACCTATGGGTAATTTAAGTTTTCTACGTTTCGGTTCTGCAAATGTAGGGAGCATCGAAGTGATCATTTTATTTAGTTACCTATGGATGTATACAACGCGTGCTGATGGATTGTTTAACCCACTTCTGTTAAGTTATAATTCGCGTTACTCAGATATACGTTACGTAATATTGCTCAAATTTAATTTTATCTAACCATGACCGTCACTAATGATGAGGCATAAAATAATGAGGTATAAAAAGCAAAAGAAAACAAATGCCAAATTCTCAATGTAACAATGGCCGTCAGTAACGCTTCCAGATGGGGAGAATAATTATGAGGTAAAAAATAACTAATAAAAACTAAAAAATGCATAATTATCTATGGAACAATGTCGCTAACGCTATTGGGTGTTAACAGTAATTGGGTGCAAAAGTAGGTTTCAGATTTTTTGTGAATTTATTTTTGTTGTTTCGTTTCTATATGTAAAAATTTCCGCCACTAACTTTATCACATGGCGCTGTTTGTGCATGCTAATCCAAACATTCTACGATTTCACGATAAATTCTTATTGACATTTTGTAAAAAAACTGAAGCAAATCAATTAAATTATGAGTAATGAAATATAAATAAATGTCAAGTATATTGTTTAAAAAAAACGAAAATAATAATGCCTCATACAAGTAATTATGTTTTAATTTTTATACCACTAGGACATAGTAATATAAAAAAAAAAATTGATGGGTTAAGTAGTGATTTATGTAATAATCTTAAATTTATTATCATTGATTTTTCAGGTAATATTTAAAACTAAGCAAACGGTTTCAGAAAAACGAAATTTCTACATCATTGCTGTATCAAAAAAAAACTCAATACAAACGTTAAATATAGTAGGTACGAGATGCGAGCAGTGAGAACATTGAAGCATGAATTTTACGTTAGCATATATTGGGGAACAACATCGAAATTAAATATGTATCTGACAGAATATTGTGAAATATGTGGTAATTATTGTTATAGGAATATTAAGAGATATATCTTTCACTTAGATTTTTTTTCAAAATACATATATATGCTAAGAAAAAAGTCATGCTTCCATGTTCTCACTGCAAGTCCCTACTAATATTATCGTAGAGCTATATTATTACTTTAAATCACCATCAGCCATTTTCTATCCACTGCTGGATGAAGGGCTCCCCAAGAGTCTCCCTCTTATCTATTCATTATAATTCGCTGCGACGTACATATTTCCGCAGAATTTTATGTTTACGTCAGTCCAGCAGGTTTTAGGGTAGCCTGGCGGTCTTTTGAATACCCTTGTCCACTATTGGATGACTGCATTCATCTAGCCAATATCACGCGATACTAGTGCAGCGTGACTAGCGCTTAGTGATAACGGCGATAGTAAATAAAGGGATTTCTTACAGGGGCAAGAAGTATTTCTACGTGCAAATATTGTAACGGACGAAACTAGAAAGTAATAAAAGACATAGAAATAACGTTAATTAGTGCGAATCAAGAAACAGTGCAATAATTAGTGTGAAATATTCTGTAATTAAGAACGCTACTTTGATTTAACTTGTTGTTTTTATTTGCCGTCCACAGAGACGTTCACCTGACAACACATTGAATTGATTTAACTAACAACATTTTTATTACATTTTGATATAAGATATTTCGAAAAACAATAAATAGAGAAGAATAAAAAAAAATTGAAGAGTGAAGCAACATAAGCAAACTTAAATAAATAAATATAAAGTACTGCGAAGGAAAATCCTTCAGACTCCAATAAATAAAGCTCCATCTCCTGAGATTTTCATACAAATTCGATTCGAATAGTCTGAACCTCACCTTATCTAACCCCAAGGTGAAGTCGTAAAGTATTGGAAAAATCCAAAACGTTTTCTCGGGGGTGTGAAAATATTTACTGTTTATTTTAAGGCTGTTGGGTACAGTGGTTGAAGAGAAGATGTAATATTTTCCTCAAAAAAATATTCGTTTGAATATCATTTCCAATTCATCGAAAACTTTTTTTAAACGCAGAGCATTCGTGGGATAAATGACACACTAATATAAAGTAAATACATTTATTTTCAAAATAAGTTGAGGCGTATGTCGTGTGGAATATAATTTTCATGGTGGACTCCCGTTATAGGATTTTTAGTTATTATAAATTAATTCATATATGATTTAAAATAAGAGTTATAATCTTAAAGAGTTAAGATTGTTATTACGGTCCTTAGATATTTAACTGTAAATGGTTACGGATATTTTATACGAAATACGTTCTACATAGGACAAACCGAACGCAATATCGCTACACGTTTGAAGGAACATATTGAAGCAATTAAAAATAACTCCAATATATCGGAAATCTGCGAACATGCATCCAAAGGGAATCTCTGTTACTTCGTCAGATTTGACAAGACAAAAATCTTATCAACAGAACCGCAACTTATACCCAGATTAGTGAGAGAGTCCATTGAAATATACAAACATACCAATTTCAACAGAGATGACAGTTACAAACTATCAAGTATTTGGCGCCCTGTTCTTACGACTTTGATTCAACCTTTGAGAGACGCCGCAGAAAAGTCCGCCGATTTAATTAGTACATATTGCACACTGGCGACCTCTATCGTAGAATAAGTGAACACTCCACAGCAAAGTGCATATAATTTACGTCCCCGGAAGCATTAATCAGTCCGCCCTATACCTCTGCGGGTACAGGTCGTCCTCCTGATGACGTTGAATACGACTTCAACGAAACCTCGAGAATCGTTTTTCGGAAAAACATTCGTAATCATTTACAGTTAAGTAATAATCTTCTTATAGGGCCCACCTCCTATTGGAGATCAGCGATCATATTGGCTATCGTGACTCTGTTCACCACCTCACGGAACAACTCAGTCGAGGAAAGTTCGTATCGATTCTTCAAGTTACGTGGCCGTGAGATTCGGTGTAATGCTAGTTTATTTTTCCATTAATTTTTCCCTTAATGAATGTTATTAACCCTGCAGTGGTCGCGTGGACTACATATGTAGTCCACTAATACTAAATAAAAAATTTCTCCAAAATGGTAAGCATTTTCACGTGTCGCTAGGTACTTTTAAACGAATTATCGAGGGACATACTCAGAGAAGCGCAAACGCCGATCGCGTTTGGAAGTGTAACAGTAGCTCCGCAAAGATCCTGGACTACATATGTAGTCCGCGCGACCAATCGCGTAAGTATTTTTTAATTATGTATGTTTTTTGTTTGCATGTATTTTATGTTAAAATTGACATAAACGCCTAATTTTAACTTGGTTTTATTAAGTTTTGTTTTTGTAAATTGATGTGAATATATATTTTCAGAATAATAATGGGCGATCGACAAGCTGCACAGATCGAGGCGTGGTTGAAACAAACGAGAAGTCTCTCGCGAATTTCGCCTCGCAAGAGGAAATCCACCATGTTCGTTAAAATTTGGTTTCCACCCACCATGTACAATGGTGTCGTACGTGCTGAAACCCAATAAAGTTGTTATACTGATTTCAACCATGCACAACGATGCCACAATTGACACCACTACTGGAGATAGTCAGAAGCCAGAAATAATAACAGGACAAAAAACGGAGTTGACCTGGTTGATAAAATGTGTTCTCTATACAACGTTTCGAGAAACTCTAGAAGATGGCCTCTAACGGTGTTTTTTGACTGGCTAAATTTGAGTGCACTCCACGCATTATGCATTTACTCAGCAAACAAAAACTATGGAAGCGTTTGCCGTCGTGACTTCCTGATGGAGTTGTCTCCGGCTTGGATGAAACCATTGGCAAAGAAGAGAGTTGAAAAAAAATCGTTGCCAAGGTCCCTAACAATAAAACTAAAAGTATTTCTATGTGTTATGGACGCAGAAAAACAACTACCAACCTCAGAGGGGACGTCGAGTAATATAGTGCGCCGTTGTCATGATTGTGGAAGAGCGCGCAATAAAAACACCAGAAAGTCTTGTACAGCATGCAAAAACTTCATTTGTGGGGATCATTCGAAAATGGTGTATCTTTTCTGCGCAGAAAATATTATAAGTTAATAATTTTAAATAAATAGTTTTATTGTGATCTCAATTAGAGCCAAACCTGTGATTTTTGTGCCAATTCTGGAGGATTTTTATTTATATTTTATTAATTATGAAACAGAGGTTGTGATTAAGTTTTGTTTATTGTATCTAGTTAAGAAAACTGACCTAATTATATTTTCATAAGTAAAATAAAGATATTGTGCTTAAGTTTTATTTTATTTCAATTTAAAAATGGACTACGTGTGTAGTCCGCGCGACTTCTGCCGTCTCATTTAGATGCGCGACCGCTGCAGGGTTAACACATTTTGTTGTTGTTGGTTGTTGGTATGTTGGTAATACACAAAATGAGTGAGTTAATTATGTACTTATTATTATTAATATATCCGAGGTACTCAAGAAACTTGATGGTCCATAGCACTTTTCAGCATTTTTTCATACACCGGAGGACTTCAATATTGGTCGTTGTTTAGAATTCACTATTGAATATTACGGATGAGCCTATCTATAAAAGTAATTGGTCCAATCAAGCAGACAGTGGACATCTACATAATCGGCCGTATTCTGAAATAAGTAATATTACTATTTCTGCATCTTGAAAGTTATTGTATAACAATGAAATGCAGCCAATTTTGACGTTTTAAATTTGACAGATTTGAAATTAATGAATTTAATCAGAAAGCACTAAAATGTAAACAAACGTTAAGTTATCCACAATTATGAATAATGAGCTATCTATTTGATTGAATTAATTAATTTTAAACATGTCAAATTTAAAACTTCAAATTTATTAATAGTTATATTAAAATGTTATGTAATAACAGTCAATATACAGAAAAAGCAATATTGCGTACTTCAAAATACTGCCTAATAATACTTAATAAATTAATGAAAATGCTTTTAAAAAATTATAAGAGTTTATTATTTTATATTTAATGATACTTTGAAATTATTGGAGTCAAACTACAATTCACTCTTCAAATGTGCAAGAGAGCCGACGTTGAATGATGGAAAAATATTAATATAAATATGAACAAGAGCAATAAATAGATCGTTCACTTGATGAATCATTAATTTGCATCAAGTTCATTCTTTAAATGAAAAAAGTGTTAGTGAACTTTCAAACTAAAAAAAATTTGTCCCAGAATAAATATTTTACCGTCAACCAACACTTTGATCACTGCTGCTTTCAAACGAGGACTAAAATCTCAGACGAAAATTCTAGTTTAGCTTAATACTCCTACTTTTTACACTGAACTGGAAATCCATGCAGGGACACGTAAACTATTCAATGATATCTTCAAATAGTCATGTGTCGAATCTTACTGCTGCTGTAAGGGAAACTTTTAACATGGCCTCACAAAAATACTTTGGAATAAATAAAAAAATATAAAGATGATTTTAAAATAACCTTCGTGTAATAAATATCCCATTTCCATAAATGATCATTATGAAGTAAATACTCACAAATTATATTTAAAATTCCTGTATACATTTTATATTTTATTGGATTCAATTTATTTATTTTTTATATAATATTTACATTACAAATACAAATTTAATTCGTAAACGTTATAAATAATTTTGAAATATATAAACATACACAAACAAAAGAAGATATTAAACATATATAAAATCTTCTTCTTCAAATATAGAAAAATTATTTTGTGGTGACAATTATAATTTACATAAAATAACTTTGTAAACACCACTTTTTTATTGAAAATAATTCAACATGTTTCGAAGCCAATGGCTTCTTCGTCAGGATAACAAAAATAAAATTTAAAAATCGAAGTATAGATCAAAATATTAAGATATTTTTTTTTTAAATAAAATATTTATGTTAAGTAGGTACTTTATATTATTATTTTCCATATATAACTTTTTAATATTTTGATCTATACTTCGATTTTTAAATTTTATTTTTGTTATCCTGACGAAGAAGCCATTGGCTTCGAAACATGTTGAATTTTTTTTCAATAAAAAAGTGGTGTTTACAAAGTTATTTTATATAAATTATATATAAAATCATTCACATCAAAGGTGTAAGAGAATCCTACTTCGGAATAACCTCTCAGAGACGTGGAACAGATTAATATCCCGAGTAATATTGTTCAGCATAGCAGTAGCTCTTCCAATAGGATAACCATTAGCAGGTTGGTCCTGTATATTGGAATGTGAAACAATCTATGCTAAAGTTGTCTTAGGTAATTATCGGGAACATACAAACCAATGCTCAGCATAATTTCAGCATTATCGATCATACCGCGCAACAATCGATAAAAATGCGTAATCAGATACACATTCCTTCTAGTCTCTAAACTATTGTAGCCTAGCATACCCTGGAGAAACCCGGTTGGGCAAAGCCAAGGATAATGCCCGTACTCTCTCATGTAGAGATATCTTATATATACACACGTACCGGACAAATAATAAGTAGTTAATTACTAAAAATAAATACATAAATTATGTAATTATTTTTAAATGTTTCACTGTAATCTACATATAAGTTCTATCTTATTGTAAACTGTGCGAAACCATTAAGATAAATAAATAAGTAGACATAAAAAGCTAAAATGAATAAATTTAATAAATCTCTGAAATAAATTATGTAAAATAATAGTAAATATAAATTATAATTTACGAGTATCAATAGACTACAATAATATAATTAAATTATAATGTATTTAAAAGAGTTTAAATTTAAATGAATAAATATAAGTATTTTATTTTTAAGTTTTTATAAATTTCTGATACCATTGGTTAATATTTATATTTTTAACGCTACAACAAGCCGCGAGGCCCAGTTGCCGTAGAAAAACACATCACAGACATCCAGACTTAAGACTTATATAAAGATTTGTTGTGACCTCACCGAGAATCGAACCCGAAACCTTCGGTACGAAAAGCACGTGTTATGCCCACTTGACCACGGCGGACGCCGAGTAAAATGCAATAGGGTTTAATCAAATTTAAAATAATACATTCGTGGAGTTATACCTGCACTTTGTAAACTACTATTGTTTATTTATAAATTAAGCAAGTATTGCTTATTTATTAATTAAAATAATTCTTTAATAAAATTAAAAATATTAGTTGTACATTCATATGAAAATTCACAAATGTTCAGCTGGAATTCAAGCAAAGTAAAGATTTTCAAATGCTACGTAGTTTATTCAACAGCAATTTTTGGGGTTGCTTCTACCCTGAACGAGGTGTATAATATATACAATGCAAGACAGCAGAAAAATCTAAGATACACCACTTATAAAATTGATTAAATTTCAGAAATCATGTATCTAAGGTTTTCCGACTACACGGAGCCCGTGAAATACTAAAAATGGATTTCAAACAGAACAAAGATGTATAATAAAGAATAAATATTTATTAAATTATACGTACACGTTATTTCGCAATTCAAGAATAAATATGAATTGTGGGAGGAATAATGCTATTAATCGGATACTAGATTTTTTCCCAATTAGATTAATTTAGTTCAAACACAACCAATAATTTATTTCTATCTTGAATGGATAAGCAAACTGTTTATGCGCCCATAGAAATACTGTCACAGGTTGTGGTTGCGGAAGGCAAATGAAAACACTGGATATCAATTAGTGATAAATTAATTAATAAATGAACAATTTATACACTATTTTTTTAATTACACTGTTTTGTAAGCTATTACTCGTCCATGAGTACTTTATTATTGCTGGGGGAGACTACATTTAACATTCGCAAGGGTATTCCATCCAATTCTCGCACTAAGTCTTTGGCGCATTTATTTATTTCGCCATTTAGGTAGGAGCTCGCTCAATTATTTCGCTCGATAACTGCCGCTACGAAGTTATGACATCATGGACATACCGCGGTCGTCTCACGACTCGCACCGGCCGAAATGTCAAAACAAACTTCCCTGCGCAGCTGTTGGTCTCACTTTAAATATGCGATACGTTGCTCTTTCGAACCTCCTAGTTTATTCTATACCTTTCTAGTGTTTAGGAGAAGGTTTCCGTATGTTAATAATACCCGGGATCACCTGTATGTTAATAATATACAGGGATCCCGGGTATTATACTATAATAATAATTTTATAGAATTATTATTTTATATAACCAGAATATAATTTGTTTACATCACTAATTTATTGAAAATACCAATATATTTCGGGACCAATGGTCCCATCATCAGGATACAAACTATAATACAAAATTAAAATCGAAGTTTAAATAAACAATTAACAAAATAAAAAAAGAGGTTAATAAATAATAAAAAAACTGGTCCTAAATGAAAAAAAATTAAATGACAGTTTTTTTTGCAAAACGGACCTTGTAATGTATAATATTTCATTTACTTTTAATACTTTTTCTTATTTACAATATTTCTAATTTATCCAACTGTAATCCTGAATTATTTGTAAAATTTGTACATCCTTATTTATATCAAAATAATGATCTTTTGGAAATGGATCATTCTTGATGATCAACAGTGATTCAAAAATCAGAGCCACCATTGTATATAATGTTTCCGTTCTTAATTTAGTCTTCAAATCGTGTCACTATGGCGTTCTAAATGTTCGTTAAAAATTAAGAAAAACATCTTCGTAACATTACTTCAATTGTTTTTATTTCCTTGCTGAATATAACGCTGGCTTCTAAAGGACGTGTTGTATATTAAGCAAATGGCATGTCAAATAAAATATGAAGAATGTGATTAGACTACCTACCCTGCGCACATTATCTCGTACCAATTCCTCCAAAGAGGCCAAATTTTTCATACCACTAATGTATCGTGCATCTCTCGGTATAATAAAGCACAGGGGGATGACGAAATGGTCTCTTTTTAAAATCACATTATTTTCATTTTTCGTTATAACACAACATATTTTTAACCGATTTAATTCTTCGTCATTACGAGTAGACTACATTTCATGTGGGGATTTCATTGGCTTAGTGTACCTACGTAACAGTCTATTCCAAAAATATGGAATACTTAAATGATAATACATGGTGTCGAGATCCCAAATGTACCGTTTTACTTTTTATGTTTTCTGACGTCATGTATATGTGATGGATATCGAGTTAGGAATATTTATTTGTAGAGAAAATATGGTTTGTCAAAACTTACCATATATATTGCTATTAGGAATGTTTACATTTAGTGAATAGCTTTCACAGAATGAATGGGTTATTTCATATTTACACTGTTAAATCTATAATTGCAATCCACGAAAATATTTTGTTTAGGTACATCGTTTTTTTAAATATGTTTCAAATGAACATTACGCCCACGACGACCAAAAGACCATTTAAAAGACAGAGGCGTTAATAAACTGACCCATTTTGCATATTACGCATGTTAACACTTAAGCTGGTCGAATTGAATCCTAACGCGAGATACCGTCTTGTCTACATTTAAAATAATTTAACGTTTTATAAAAAAAAAAAAAATTATATTATTTTATTTATTGTTAACAATGCCTTGGTGGGGTTTCACGATAAAGTGCAAGAATTTTAATCATACCTAACATAAAACCTTTTCTGTAAAAAAATGCAAGAATACTTTCTAAAAATAATAATGAAATTAAAAAAAAAATACTATGTAAAAATGAAATTTAAAACAGCACTTATTCAAAGAGAAAAATATTCAGTCTATTAAACTGTACCTACTCGATTCTACTAGCACATTCCAAGTCTGAGCGTTTTTTGAGTTCGGGTAAAAATTTCAACGAGTTTCAAGATCTTATTCTCGAGGCGATGCACGCATGTTATCAGTGAGTTTTAAGCAAAGGTATTCCTGCGGGCCCCTACAGAGAACACTACGTGATGTCTCGCTTATCTGCATAAAATAGTTTTTGATATTTTCTGCTACGGGTTTCAATTAAAACTTTGAAGGTTTTAGGCATTTTGTAACTAAACTGAGTACCACGCTGAACAGAATTAATATAATAAATTTGTTTAAATTATTTTCACCCTGTGCAGATAAATCCGGATGAGCAGAGTGACGAAGACCGGAAATGTCCCAATAAAATACGTCAGTCGGGGGGTAGCTGACGGTATAATGGATCAGGGGGGGGGGTTATTCCAGGATTGGGGTGGGGGTGGGGCTCGGTGATTTCATCTATCCGAGCCGTAAGTAAATGCGTGAATACATCCCGAATTTATTGCAAGTGTACTTTTGCTAGGTGGGGTGCCTGAAGGGTGCAAACAAAAATAACAATAAAAATTCATTTCAAAAATCTTCACGGTTCTTAGTGATATGCGAAAACTTCGGCGTTTATCTGTGTTAGAATGCAAACAAAATCAAACACAGACAACTAGATTAAAAAGTTATTAAATTTGACTTAACTAAATTTAAACAAAAAAGAAGTAAATAAGCGAAATAAAAAGCAAACGTCGAAATACCCGTACTTAAATCATTTTGTTTCAATGGGACATCTGTGACTCAACTCTTAAAAAATAAACTAACACTATTTATGCAACATTTTCTGATACCTATTAATTGTAGATTTAAATGAACAATTTTATATACAATAATTTATATTACGTAGGTGTGGAAGTCTTTTTTGGTTGTTTATAGGGCTTATGACCTCTCGTACAGCTAGTTTAACACAATATAATGACAATTCCATCCATTGACTTAAACATTTATAATTTTTTTGGCAGTTGTATATATATTTACTTTGCACAACTCGTTCCACATGTGTGTTTTGTACATGTTTTTTTTATTAACGCTATCTTGGTTGAATTTTGTCATCCTATGAATCAGTATAGATGTCATAATAATTTCTTAAAGTTTACATGTTACCGATAATTTAATGACATAATGATAAATAATGTTGAAAAGAGGGAGACAGTTTTGGAGGTAGTCATGTAATGTTTACTATATGAGAACGTTTCTTATTTCGCTAGGTATTGATTAATACCTGTTTTGTAAGAAGTTGCTTTAATTTCTGATATGAGTTAAATATGTACGTTATCGGAAAAACTATTTTTAAATTTTATGTTTTACTTTAGCGTTATAACATTTTTTTCGTCTTGGAAATGATAAATTAGTTAAAATATAGAAATGACCTTAATCATATATGTTAGTAGCAAGAATAACATAAGGCATATAGGTAAACTGCGTTTGTATTGTATGATAATTGTTAACACATGTATTAAAGAGGTAGTGTATATTGAAGTTTAACGAAAGGTTTTATAATATCACACATGACGTGTTTGATGGTCTCGAGGATATGGTAACATAGAAAAAAGCTCAAAGTTTCACGGACAGAATTTTTCGTCAAGTTGTGCCCATCATATTTAACTTGTATTAATATATCCACAACTATTGATACCCAAACTCTCTCTGTTGAACTATAGGAAATCGATGTCAGATAACTTAGGCAGGAATCTGCCTGTAAATTAAATTAGACTAGCTCTCTTACACCTAATATTTATTATTTATGTATACTTCATGGACCCAAATATTGACTTCGACAAACAATTAATAAACGCGAAATAGAAGGAGCTGGGTGGGTAGGAAGAATCGAAGGCGAACTAGAGTCGAGTCAAACATATGAAAAATCGTGGATTCCGTCTGTGGTCCTGCAACCACATAAACTCAAAACACTTAAACACGGACATATCATCATAAAAAGAGGAAGATTCTTATAACGTATAAAACTCCGTTAAAAATATGGTATTAATAAATTTTTCTTAAGATGTATATAATTTATTTAAGAAGGTAGTAATATTTATTACATAATAATCAAAAAATATAGCTTTAATCGATTCAATTCACGATCATAAAAAATGTCTAGGTTGAATTCCGTAACAATTGAAAAATCACACATCGTATATTTTAGTAGATGATATATGTTGTATAAGGTGATTAGACAGTGTACAGTACACTGTCTAATCACCTTATACACTAGTTTTTTTTTGCAAAACGTTACGTTAGCGAAAATGTTTTCTTGAATGGTCTGATATAGAAACAAGTAAGAACGTATGTATATACGGTATCGCAAAATATAAAGGACTTCAGCAAATACAAACGTTAAATATAAAAAAATGCTGGACGTGTTTTAGTATTTTATTTTTTCGCAACATAAAAAAAATATTTATTCATATATTAAAGAAACATACGTTTAACATTGATATATTGCAAAGTATTATTTTATATCCATAAATGTCACACGAAATGGCACTTTAAATAAAATCTGCACCTATAAATACACGGTTAGAAATATTCAGGAACGCTTGCTCTGTCAGCGGTTGTCAACGCGCCACATTTCACCCTAAATATAAATGTATTGATACAATTCACCATAAAATGTATGAGACGAGGCAAGGTACATTTCACCATTCGATTACTACCCCCTAAGCTTATCAAATTTGTTATTTTTATTAAATATGTGTATAGATGATGTTCCACGGAAAGAAAACAAAATTAGATTAAATTACTGTTTTCTTTTCACGACCGTTATGTAACAGTATAATATGTAGAATGTATAATATTGACTGTGCAGAAGGGTCTAACTCTATTAGACGATTCTAAAAATTCTGAATAATTATTATTGCACAGACATCTCTTCAACTTTAAAATTATCTTTTTAATTTAAATACTGATTTCAAAATTTTACATACCAATACTAGGGGTTTTCATTTGGATAACTTAAAAATATTATAAAATAGGAAAAAAAGGAAAAATTAATAAAAACTTAAATATCATAAATAATCAAATCAATTTCAAATTGACCTCTCTTAAACCTATTTCCATTATTATTACTTTGTACTTAATTAATTTAATTAAAGTACTTTGTACTGAATAATAAAGAGTACAGCGAGAGTCCTAACCACAAGAGGTCTTGTGGTTAGGACTCTCGCCTTGTGATCTAAAGGTCGCGGGTTTGAATCTCATTCCGGACCAGCAAGTTAGTCCTATTTTCATAGCACAAGTGTTTAGTTTATTTTGAAAATAGTAAGAATATAATAAAATGAAGAAATAAAGAAAATACTCATAACTAACTTAACAAATATATTTTGAATGTAGTTGTGTACTATTTAATTTTATTAATAAAACGGATTTGAGGACATTGTACCAATTGAAAGTGGAAATAAATGAACAGTAATATTTTAAATTTTTTATATTCATTATTTTTTGCTTTTTAAGTACATACTTTAATATAAATACTTTAATATAAATATACTTTAATATTATAATTTGATCATTATAATGTAGATCTAGAACGTCACTTAAAAAGGCAATATAATAATACATATGTGTACGTAAAAAACTCGTACATACGATTGCCCCTAAAATTTTAATCAATAAGGGATGACGCAATAAAAGATCATCATAAACAAAAGTCAAGTTCAGCGGGAGAACCTCGCGCCATTAAGCTCAATTGTCGAAAGGGGTGGAAACCCCGCTTTGGAAGACGCTTAGCCAAGACCATAACCATCACTCATTTTAGAATGGATTTTCGTGATCTGTATTTGGTTGCACGCACTGGAGCCTCGGCCTCCAATAGGCTTTCACCTATCAACCCACAGCCTGGCAAAATTCATTTTGGATTACGTTTTGTGGGGCGCTTAAGCCAAGGTTCGCGCCGTAATGGGACAAAAAATTAAAATGCAGAAAAGTATTTACCGGACCGACAGGCGCGCTACATAAAGTAACTGAATCTAAATTTAACCACGAATATTCATATTGTCACCAATGTACATTTTTACAATTCGTTGCCAATGAAATTTAGAATTATATATATTTTTAATAAAACACTAATATTGTTTAATAATATTGTCACGTGTCGTGGCTGTGGGAAGACAAATGAAAACACTGGAAATTAATTAGCGATTTACTAATTTGAAACGAACTAATCATCACACCGTTTCTCCACAGGGGTAGGTAGAGAGGATAGAAAGCCATATTCCTCTACCTTGGCATACTACTTTTGCTTCGGCTACATTTATACATCTTCTTTTCATGCTCTACGGTTGTTTGGCTTTTAACAGGATCACCCTCTAATATTTGTAGAATCTGATCATGCTCTTTCGCGTACGCCTTCTATTCCTGTTACCTTCAACACTTGCCCTATATATTTTCTTAGCCATCCTTTCCTCGCTCATATGTTCTACATGACCAAACCATCGCAGCACTTCTTTCTTTATTCTATCTACCACAATAATTAGTGATTAATAAATTATCAATTGGCAAAATCACTTAACACTAATTAAAGTAATACACATCTTTAAATTCTTTATCACTTTTAAAAAAACTTCTGTTCCAAATATCGCACGTAAGTATTTCACTTTATTAATCTTCGCGTCACCGCGCACAGACGCATTGATAACACTGATTGCCCGGCTTGTCGCTAATCTCGTTCTGGAAGAAACGTCAAAATAATAGTAAACTTTGGTCACGACACGGCTTTACTTTTATAGTAAACATGCTATATTTCCGTGCATTCCAGAGAGTTGTAGTTTGTTCCCACCATTTAACGACCTTTCAAGACGTGGTAGTGCGTTCCAGAATGTAGTGGAAGGTTCTAGAAGTATCGATAATGAGGGATTACAAGGAATTACGAAGGATTCCAATCGTGCGATTCTAATCTTTCTAATTCTAATATATACTCCAAATTTCACGTCACAATATGTAATTTTTTATTGTAATCATGAAGCTTAATAATAATTAGTAAGCGTTTTAGATTTGTAGATATAATATTCAGGTTGAAGGATTATTTTCTAGGATAACCCGCGTATTGTAGTCTTGAGAAAGACTGTTATATTGTACCCAACGTTTCGGACAGATAGCACTGGCCATTTTCAAAGGGATTTTTGCGCCTTGTATTTCGAGTTCTGTTTTGAATTGATGGCAAGCACACCCGTTCACGCCAGAAGTCGAGATCCAAGTGAAGCCTAATGCGAGGCTAATTGCTAAATTTATTTTGTGACCTGGTATTTATTCTATTATTGTTGGAAATTCCGTTATTATTCAATATTCAGGTTGTAGCGAGAAAATTTTTATTGTTAAAATGGATGGTATAGAATAAATATTAAAGACAAGCTATCAGTTATAAAAGTTACACTTATTGCTTGCACATTGTAATATTAAGAAACTAGTCTAATTCGTCTAAGACGCAATATTCTGATGGCGAAAAACTTATTATAGCCAAAACTGGTATGAAAGCGTAAGATACACGAAGATGAGTAAATCAAATAAAGGGAATGCCTATGTTCCACACTGAATGCAAATCATTTACAAAATAAAGTTAAAAAGTTAAAAGATAAGAACTTAAAATCTATTTAAAATATACAATACAGGATTTTAATCATAAAGTTTAGACTTCTACAGCATGTTCGTGAGAAAATAAGTTTTCAATTTATTTTAATGTATCATATTTCTTTCAATTTTATTTACATAGAATGACGCGTATTTTGGCCTTTATTTATTTATTGTAATTGTAGGTTTTAATTTTATATTTAGGTACATACGGACCGATCTATACAGGATCTGAAAGGTTGGTAGGTCGCGGTTAGGTATTCTCCTATAGAAGGATTAAATCTAAATAAAATGTTGCGAAATACCAAACTGACAAGTCTGACTAATTAAAGCTCGTCCAAGCAATAGTTCAAAATAGTTAAAGCTCGTTTATCCATATGTTATACGCAACCTTAGGATTTATAGATTGAGTTTAGTTATGCGTGTGGTAATTATTATTTGAGTTGGTTTAAACTATGTATTTTTGTGTTAGTATGTGTATTTAAGATTAATATTCGTATTAATTTATTTTATATCGAATACTGTTGAATATTTCATTTTTACTTGTTAAAATGAGGTTTTGAGGCTTTATTGTCACCAAATTAATGGATTTATCAACTTAAAAAAATACAAATGGCAATAAATAATATTTTCACTTAAGTAAATGAGTATTTTATAAAATGCCATTTTAAAACATTATTAGAATTAATTTCTTCAATAAAAATGTGAGAGTTTAGTTATTAAGCATTTTATAACCCCTGTTAAATCCACCATGCCCCATTTCGAGAAATTGCCATGCCTCGTCTTCAGGCCGGTATCTGTCATATTGCCCCATAACTCTCCCACAGTGCGGATCACCCGATACATCCCCGTCCCTCAATCGGTTCTGCTTCTGGTTCCGATTCAGGGATGGTGAAAATAAAATGTGGAGCCGGCTTCACTCGACTTTCTCATTTATACCAAAATTAATATCATTTAAACACATCATTACTTCGTTAGAGGCAGCATGTTACGTGGTACATCAGCCGACACAACTTAAATATTTCTCAAAAAAGATCTTGTTATGAATTCCAAAAGATCTTGACAAGATAAATAATGATACTTTATTCAATAAATCCTGATAACACAAATTTTAAAACTGTTTTAAATTTGTGGTATCAAGATATATAAATTAATTGAATATAAGTATCAAATATTGTCATTCTTGATATTATCAAGGCCTTTTAAAATTAATAACAAGATCTTTTTCGGGAAATATTTAAGTTGTGCTCGCTGATATACCTACAACTTAACACGTAACATGCTGCCTTTATGTATTTCAAGGCTACCAGGTAGGCATAGGCGTTGCAGTCTCTACACGTTGATTTTTTGGTCATGGCACTATACAGCTACTGAATAATATGTTGCCAGTAGTATATATGTTTTTACTATCGCAATTTGTGCATAGATTTATTTAATGTTTAATTATTTTATGGATGAAGTATGAAACAAAAGTAATAATGACTTTGTCTATGCTTTTTAGCAGTGAATGAAATCTCTTATCCTAGACCGTTCTATCGGCCCTGCACATTCGTCACCTAGTTGACATTTTTTAATACTAAATAGCAAGACCGTGCTACTCCGCACCTCGCCGCATTCAATGCCCGCCATAGTGTTCGTTTTTTTTCATTTCATTCACAATTTCTTTTATTTAATAAGTTGCAATTCCTAATCACTGTGGCAAAGAGTGAATGGTTTTCGATGCTCTGGATCAGTGAACGGACGTCTATCGCATTTTTAGGACCGTTTTATGAGCGAAAGTTCCCATATTGGTCATACTTATAACTGGCCAGGTTGACAATTTTTCCACACTCAGGCCTTTCTTCGTACCGTGTCGTGTAAAAAGGCGACGCAGCAAGGAAAAGCCGCAAAAGTCCACTCAATATTCCACTCTCACAGTCAAGCTTGCTCTGAAACTATTACGTCTACTTTGGAAGCCATGTGATAAGATGAATCGGCGTAGGTGGCCCTTTTAAACTGAAGTCAACCGATTTGAAAATATTTTATATTTAAAATTAAATTTGGGCAGTACAAATGTACGCAAGAATCTTTTTCATTACTTATATCTAGGTATATAGAAAGTGAGTGCAACACAATATCTTTATATAAAAATGGCACACCTAAAATATGCATCGGTATTTGATATTATACTGCCCATGTATCACGCATTGCTCTATAAATGATTATGCAATTGATTTATTCAAGCAGATTTTCTATCATAAATATAATTTTATAATCCTCTATCTACCTCCACGTCGGTGCTTCGAGCGCACATGTGGTGTTTGTTTTAAAAAATTGCCTAAATAAAAAATAACATTTATTTTGTAAGTCATTGTGTTCTGACCCATGCTATGTTTTATTTTCTTTTTAATTTATGTGAATCATTTTAAAATCGACATTCGGATTTGTCGCCGCAATTCTTGATAGCAATTTTTTACCCCTCGCGTTTCTTTAATTCGCAGAGTCTCTGTTTCCTTTTTCTGTTTCCTAAGAAAATAACTAAAATATCATTAAATTATTTTACCCATGTGAATAACTCCGCACGTGCCAACTACCATAGGAAGCACTGTAGGTCTCAAGCCTGGATAAAGAAAGGTTCTCAGGTAAGGTCAGTAGACTACCTGGGGTAAAACCATATATACGCTCACACAACAGAAGAAGGAGTCTCGAACAGAAGACATCGGACAGAACATAGACTGGACCAAAGAAAGGAAAAGGAAAAAACAATTGTGGAAACATAACAACATGACAAGTATTGACAAGTAGAGATTTGGAGGTCACTACCGAGCTTAAAAATCACAAAATGGACGTAAGCGGGCTGTCTGAAACCAAAAAAAAGACAGAGGAACATCCAAGTAGGTAGTATACTTATATCTTCGTCTATAATGGAAAAGATAAGAAGAACAAGGCCCTTTCTGGAATTGGCATGCTGATTAAGGAAGAATGTGAAAACTCTATAGAAAATATTGATAACATCAATGATATATTACTCAGAGTCACACTAAAGACAGGAAGAAAAATACCTTCCAAGTATGCACCAAACGATGTGAAGTAACAAAAAGCATGTTCACAAATAGACTTATTGAGTGTCTATAAAGTTGAAAAAAGAAGAATAAGGATAGCTACGTATGCACTAAACAAAAAATCATTCTGAGACACTTGCGCCATACAAAATATTCCAAAGGTATATTAAGAAGAATCCTCTAATTCTTATGTAATTATCAAGAGAACCTTGAAGTAAGAAAAAGAAGCCGTTCTTTGACTTGATGGATTAACTAGATCAAAGAAAGACTACTGGGCATCCCACTGGAATGAATACTCAAACTGCAAGCAGCAGAGAAAGTTGCAGGGAAATCGTCGGGGATAATGAAATCTACTGGAGAGGAAAAATACTTTCTTTATTTCGCGAAGAACAAGAAAGGTGTAAAAATCGGGTCGGAACTGTCGATACGAATAAATATAGGAGTTGATTTGAGATAAGCCGGCCGGCACGTGAGCGCCGTCGTAAACGCGGCGGATTCAAATTGTTTACCCGCTATCGGTGTTCGGCGGGGAATTTCCCGATGGATATTGTCACGGCAAAACGGTTATCGCCGCTTCCCTTCACTGGCGAGCCGTTCCTCGCAAAACAATTTGTCGCATTTTTTCGCCACCCGGATCCGGACACTTTCGCCAGATTGATTTTCATCCTCGCGCGGGATCGCTAATTAAAAGTTTGTAAACACATATTGTTTCTAACGTCTTAAAGACTTTTTTTAATATATTGGGTATTAAAACTAACCAACGATCTGAGAGGTCTGAGAGATGTCAGTCTCTCCATAGATCGAAATGAATTGGTCGTGCATGGTTTTGTTGGTGTATGGTAAGATCTTAATAAAGAATTCCTCACTCTGTAGGACTCGGCAGCCAGAAGTACACAAGGGGTTGAATGAAAAATTCACATCCTCCAAACCGGGGTTTGTGCTTGGGCACTGATGGATGGTCCGGAGTCATAATATTATAATATAGCATATATAATAAATACAAATGTAAAATATCATCTAAATGTATAGCTTTAATATCATCTAAATGCCATTTTGAAAAAAATTAAATGTTAACAAAAATATAATAACTTCTTATCCGACAAGAACCGTTTTTTTTATTTTTAATAAGCAATAAATAGTTACAATATTATAATTACAGATACAATATAGCTAATTACAATAAAAAAATCAAACTAAACGACCCAATTGAATGGAGAAATTCATTCTCGTGTTTGAATTGGAGGGTACGGCCGATTAAGATTAGGTTGGTATAAAGAGTATTTATTATAATATATATAATTTTTTTTTTAATAATAAGTAAGATATACAAACAGAATCAAAAATGAGGAAATCAGACACGGGACAAAAGATGTCGATGTGATAGATTGTACTATCTAATTAAAATGGCAATGGAAAGACAAGAAGTCAAGACAAGAAGACAAGAAGACAGAACAAGAGTCCCCACAGGGATAGGCTGAGAGGTTAGAACGCCATATTCTTCTCTGTTGACGTTGTCTTGTATTGTGTCTATGATTGTTGAGCGTCTTAACAAGGTCATTTTCCAATATTTGTTGTATCTGATTACGCCAGGTCTTTCGTTGACGCTCTTTGTTCCTGCTGCTTTCAAACCTTTTCTCATACATTTTCTGTACCATCCTCTCCTCGCGCATACATTCCACATAACCAAACCTTCTTCTCAGCGATCCTTTCTTTGTTCTGTCTACACGGTACAGCCTTTATACCATTACACTCACTTCTAATTCGTTCATTCCTCAATCTGCCGTGATCGCATATTCACTGCATTCATTTGAGTTCAGTTTCATCATTCAGTCTTTACATTTTTTTATTTATTAATTAATCACCGCCCTGGTAGGCTTTTACAGTACAAGAAAATAAAAAGTATTTTTATATACCTAACATAAAACAACATTTTACAGTAAATAATAAAAAAAAAATAATATAAATAAAACCTATTAAAGATAGATATACAATATAAATGTAACGATGTAAAACAATATAAAATAAACAATATATATAAACGATTATTAGTATACAAGTAAACAGTAATAATTGGAAACCTTTAACAAATTAGTAATATAGTAATATAATGATAATTAAACCAATATACCAGATAAATAAGATGAGAAAAAAAATAAACCAAATAATAAATATAAAAAATAAAATCAAAACATATTTAAAAGGGATTTGAGCAATAATTAGGACACTTTAAAATAAATAAATATATATTATTCATGGGGAACAAAACATAAATTTATGCGTGTATATGCTACATTTCTGCATTAACCCTGCCATTAACAAAAATGATAGTAAGGACCTTTTTGTAACTGCCCAAGGTAGCATTCCAAATATCTACTTCGGCGTATTAATTGCCTGATTTTTTTATTTTTTTACTTGATTTTTGTCTCATTATTTATTTAATTAATTATATTTTTTAATAAATTAAAAATATATATTATATAAAACTAATATGCGCAGGTTTAAGTGTGAAAATGACAATTTTATAAATAATCATTAACTAGTTTAACTGAATGTACTTTGATTTGTCACACCTAACGATTTCTACGTGGGAATCCCGGTGATCAGCATGTGAATCCCCGATAATATTGTGCGAGTCCCTGACGCTGCGCCGACAGCAAATGTTTGAGCCGGCGATATCGATAGTGGGCTAAGAAACATTTTTTTAGTTTTAGCTATACATATCTAAATATTGTATGGAATGTATAAAAAGATTTCAATGTTTCACATTACATAAAAATATACAGTAGGTACATAAAAAACACTTTGTTATTTTTGCAATTGTGTTCCAAATTTTGATTTTAATTACTGTCGCGATAAAATGGGATGATGTCCTAAATAAGTGCTATAAATTTCTGTTGTTACTAATGTTTTCTACTTCAACTGCAGGAAGGATTGTAGAACTGGCCATCCACTGCCAGAAAATTAAGTTTAGTGAACGCGCATTTGCGGTGGCAGGCCCAAAAGCGTCTTTCCTTCGTAATATGGAACATTGCATCAGAAACAATGTCTAAAAAAAACTCAAAGCGTATCTTTTTGTAAAATCATTTCCATTGAATTAAATACTAGTGTAGGACTTAACAATGTTTGTGTAAAGGATTTTTAGGTAACATTTTTACGAAAATGGCGCTTTAGATATTATCAATTTTTATTATTTATTTAGATAGATCAAAATGAGTGGCTGCCATAGACCAGTTAAATATATAGACATGAATAAACGTAAATTTCTTCGTACATAGTCTAGTTCCATGGTTGGTTCCAATACTTTATTAGTTGAAAAAATTACTGTGAGCTACTAAATTTTTAGATAATTTTGAAAATGTCAATCTAAATATTTAAAAAAATATACAACGTAGTAAATAAGTCGCATTTTATTACAACAACAAAAAAAATCGAATGAATTGAACCGAATGAAACTGAATGAACTGAATGAAACTGAATGAAAAAACTGAATGAATTTCCACAATGTTACAAACAAAAAACTTGAACATTTATCATTAATTGACAATGGGAGAAATCCCGAAAACGTTCTAACAATTCAAAATCAATATAGTGGAATAAAACATTTGTTTACCCTCATTTTTTAAATATAAGGTCCTTACATATGAAATTGGCGTTTAGTATGGGAGGAACATAAAGCCGATTTTTTTTATTATAATATATTTATTTAATCAAAGTATGTACCATTGCTATCTATGCACTTTTGCCATCTCATAGGTAGTTCATCGATCCCTTTACTAAAAAAACCATTCGGACGGGAATCAATAAAATCTTTGAAGGCGGTTTGGACTGCCCCATCGAAGTTGAATTTTTTCCTTTGCAAGAAGTTATCCAAATTTCGAAAAAAATGGTAATCTGTTGGGGCAAGGTCCGGAGAGTACGGTGGATGTCTTAGACATTCCAATTGAAGCTCCTCTAATTTGGTAGCCGTCTGTTGTGCAGTGTGTGGTCTAGCGTTATCATGAAGCAGCAGTGGCCTAGAGCGATTAACCAGCCTCGGTTGTTTAGCAGCTAGCTTTTCCATCATGGTTTGCAGTTGCTGACAATAGACATCTGCCGTAATCGTTCTGGCCAGATTTAAGAAAGCTGTAGTGAACGACACCAGCACTAGTCCACCAAACGCTCACAAGTAACTTTTTTGGAGTCAATTTTCGCTTGGGGCATGGTTTGGCTGGTTCGGCAGGGTTCAGCCATTGCGATGAGCGCTTCCGATTATCGTACAGGATCCACTTTTCATCACAGGTAATGATTCGATTTAAAATCACTTCATTATTGTGCCGGTTGAGTAATGCAACGCAGCAGTCAACGCGCGTTTGTTGATTTGCTTCACTCAATTCGTGAGGTACCCACCTTTCAAGCTTTTTCACCT
>JADDOH010000412.1:0-61451 GCA_016648135.1 Agrypnia vestita
ATAATGATTGACTCCATGTTAATGACGATGATGTTGATGGTAGAAGCTCCCTTGGTAGAAACTTGGAGATCCAGACTTTATGACTGCGTAGTCCTGCGTGGTGTTGATCGTCCTGTGGCGGCTGCGTAGTTCTGCGTTGTTGTTCGGTCGTTCTTTGTCAGTTACTCAATCTAAGAGTATGGATGACGTCACGGTGAAGAATCTGATGTGCAGCGAGGTGTCTTCGTAATGTTGGCAGAGGTCAGTACATCGGTGCAGGTACTGACCTCCCCCGGCGCCGAGACCGGCAGGGTGCCATTGCAGTCTGAGGATCTGTGAACCACTACGTGTAGGGAGCTGCTAAAGTATGGTGTATATACACGATAGTTCCTTTGTCTGGCCTAGTCGTGTATTGCTGACGTTTGCTCCTCAAACTTCTTTCGATCAGCATAAATGGGAGTACTCGTGCCATTTCCTTTGTGTTGAATTCTTTAATGTAGACCTGCCAACGTCCTGTGTGATCGTGTCTGCTGGCTGTGCGTTTTTGGCTCTGTGTAATACTCTGAGATGCGTTTGTGTGCGTGTGTACGCTGCCTAGCTCGTGTCGCTTTGCTGACCTGTCAAAGTCACCGGTTGTGATACAACGTGTGAGGTCAGCGCCCCTTCGATTCATCTTTGTCGCATGGTGTCGTTAATCCTAGAATTGGTAGTTATGATTGTATATGGCGTGATTTCCACATTACTGGAACACAGAATGACTACAGTATAAACGGGATTAATTTTTGTACGTTCATCTCATTCTGTTATTATCTGTCTTCTTTTTTTATATGGGGGCAAATGAGAGGGAAAAATAATTTTTCGCATGAGTCATATAAAACTTCTCGGCGCTTGACTAATATCTTTAAACATCTTTTAATTATTGATAATTATGTAGTAAAAACTTATGATTTATGAAAAATCGCTTCTCCAACACACGTCTTTTCAGTTGTTTATTGAAAACTCTTATATTATTTATTGCTTTTATGTAATTTGAAAGTTCATTATAGAATTCAGCAGCTATATACGGGAAACCATGCCGTATGAAATTATATTTATTTAAAATTAGGTCTTGGGTCTTTTGTGTTATGGACTAGGGTCATACTAAATAATTAGGAAATCCATTAGTAGAAAATTATAAGCGATATTTGAAAAAGTACATCAAAAACAAAGATTGAAAACTATACGCACGTACTTAATTATTCGTTCTAATGTAATTTATTCGATCTTTCTCAACTTTTCTCAATTTGTAAATTTCGTTTTACATTGTCACAGGTCTGAAGAATATGTAAATATATTGGTGCTTGCTGTTATACACCGAAATAGTATATGTTTATTTGTAATAACATAATTCGGAGCTGACTGAACTCGTCAAACAAATGCAATGCATTTCTCAATAATCAGGAAGGGCGCTGCTTAAAAACTGGAGTCGAATAGCTTAAGCTCCAAAAAAAGGCTCCAAAGTTTCGGAACTATAATTAGAAGCTCGGAAAAAGGACATCAAATCTGCTCACATTCCATTAGAATCAGATTAAAGTTCCAAAGTAAGTAAAAATATTAAACTGCTTAAAAAGAATTAACATAAGATATCACGGTGATAGAATATAGACACTCTTAATTGTCTGCTGTCTGTTGCCGATTGTACGTAAGGCTACCTTCACCAATACTATTTAGAGTGGTAACTTAAGCCAGCTCATACGGGAAGAACGTGAAAATGAAAACTAGAATAGATACCTTAAACTTTTAAACAAAAAACTAAAAAAAATGTGATACAGTTGAGAATTCCTCCGCAGTCTAACTCTAATGCAACGGTTCTTTACTATTTTATAGAATAGTAAATATTGGCAAAAGAGCCAATCAATGTCAGGGTCGTGCTTAAGATATCCGACAATACGACATCATCTTGCCGGCACAGTCACTTTCTTTTTTCTAGTCTTCTTCGTCTCTTTTCTTTTTTAAAACACTGTCTCTGATGCATTGTTTCGTATTGCCGAGGGCCTGCTTTTAACCATCGTCGAGGGAAATGTTGAAGGCAGCAATTGTAGAGGCCGCTCGAGATTAAGCCACGTAGACCAGATTATCGGAGATGTGCGCTGTAGCACCTACCAAGAGATGAAGAGGCTGGCAGGTGACAGAGAGGAGTGGGGAGGGCGAGTGCTTGTTGCAGATCAATCCTGGGATTGTGACCCAAAGAAAAAAAACCGAGGAAAAGAGCTCCGTGCCTTTGAGCCTGCTAACGCAAACGTCCGTTCACTAAACTTAGTCTTCTAGCAATGGTCGATCGTTTCGATAACCCTTCTTGCAACTGAAGTAGTGGTAATGTAATATAACATTGTGGTAATGCTAGCAACTGGTCCAAGGCATCGAATAAATTCATTAATAATATGTGGTAAGTATGGTTTTGAAAACCTATTTGTCTATTTGATAACAATTGATGAAATTCTCTCGAGTTCGATGATATATACGATAAACATTGTCTGATTTAATACATTGATACATTTTAGAAAGCGTTCTCCGACAAGTGTGATTGGTGATCACACCCAGCAAACATTTCTATTCGATTCTTGGAATTAGAGTTCCCATCCTACGTTTAAGTTATACAATATTTCCGTTGGTTCGTAACGAGACGAGGAGATACGTGCTTCGGGATAAATCTGAAGGCTTTTGGGGTGAATTCTCAATCTCCGGTCGCAGATAATATCTTCCAATTCGGGGCTTAATATCTCCGTTACACATCCGCCTGCTTCGGAACTGGGAAGAGGGAATCTGGAGGCCCTGACAAGGTGGATCGTATAGGTAACGTATTTTTTGTAACATATACTTATATCACGTTAATAAACCCATTATTGGTGTAAGCCGAGCGTGCTTTAAAAACTCTTCCACCTCCAGACAAACTCTAAACTTATCAAATCGGATATAAATATTTTTTCCCACACGAAAAACATAATCAATGTCAGTCGGCGTTCTTCGAAAATTTTTCTTTTGTTGAAATATTGGGCGAGACAAAAGAGATGAATATAATGTGGAAAAATGAATAAGTTTTATTCCCAAAATATGAATATCAAATCCATTATTTCGCTTGATTCTGAATAGCGGTCTTGAATAAAAAGCCGTATTTAAATTTTTTCACGCAAAAGATAATAAATATATATTTTGAAAACCATATGATTTACATATAGTATCGTTTTAAGCTTTCAGTATCGAAAAATATTATTATAGAACCGAATTTTAAGCTTTCTCATTATGATGCTTACTGTTGGAACCAACGTGTTATTACGGGTCATAAATTTTTGAGTTGATTGTATGTAATACCTAGAATGAGTATTCAATTAGTAAGCGATCAATTTGTAATTAAACAAATTAACAAATCATCAATTTTCGAGCGTTTAAATCCCAATTTCATTTTTGTATTAGAATTATTTAATGAAATATAACAACTCCCAAGATAGACAAACTCTTTTGCGTTCTCAATTGCAGTTCCTGACATTAGTATGTTCATTTGTTGTTCGTCTCTGCCTAAGGTTCTTTTACTTCGTCAATCGCACTTCGGATATACCCATTAAAAAGCACTGGAGAAAGAAAGCAGTCTTGTCTCACACCTTTTCTTATATATATATCTGCTTCTTTTTCGGTATTTCCACATCTGATTATAGCGACTGAATGATAATGTCGAAAGTTATGTTATTGTAAGAATAAATAAATAGTTTCTCAAGTAATTGCAAATTTACTTTGTTGTAACATTATTTAAAAGATAAAATAAAATATTAGTAAAAATAAAACACTTTGATCATATCTTTATTATTTATTGATAAATCAATGTGTTTTTTGGCCAATGGTCCCTTTTTCAGGAAAACATGTATAATTATTACTTTGCTTGCAAGTAGAGGCATATATAAAAAGAATATAGGGTGATTGAGTAAGTAATAAGAAAAACATATGAAAACAAAGTGAATAGGTAATTATTTGCAAAAAAAAATCTATTATTCTTGTGAGATAATTTTTTATTAATATTTTACCACGTTAACAGTAAATGTATTATTATAAATAACCAAACCTTGTTGCAAATAGTAACTTTTTTTTCACATAAGTTACTAATAAGTTATTCAGTCTCCTTGTATTTTACTTGATTCGTTTATGTTTATGTTTATGCTTCCAATTTAAGTATTCATTGTAACTTGATGAAGCTATTGGCCCCGAAACATGTAGATTTATCAATAAAAATAGTCAATAAATAGTGGTTTAACAATGTGGTTTATTTTTCATTATAAAAAGAGATTTCTTTAATTTATTAAAAAAACATTGTGGTTAGACATTTTAATAAACGCGTATTGTTTTTAACCACATGCGTCAATTTGAGAAAATATAATTCTATTTTTACTACCCTGACAAAGGGAAGTATGTATTTTTGAATATGGTTGATACGGTAAAAGTCATGTGGTTGTAAAATACAAAGTTGTATGATTTTCCAAATGGATTTATATTTTTAATTGTTATCGGAACTTTTTATCGTAATATAAAATATTTTTAGATTTTGTTTTAATACGTGAAACTATGGTTTATTCATCGAGAATAATAGGAGGTTTTAAATTATTGAAATATATTTGTTTTCTGTTGAAAATGTTGCTCGGTTAAAATTGTAATATAGTTTTTAATAATATAATATAAGAAGATTTTCATAGATAAACATAGAGATTAGAGTTGGAAATTTCACCGTATTACCAATAAAAAAATCTTTTTAGAAGAAAGTGCTTTTATCTCAGTTTGAGTTTTTTGTGACTGGCTCTTTTCTGCATAACTTAATTCAATTGTCTCTACTTTATTATGTAATAGATTAATTGTGTTGAAATATAAATGAAGGCGTGTGTTAGTATTAATGGGAAATCATGTCCATATGTTCTCCTGTTACATTTCTGAGGGTAGCTGATGGTATTCTTATGCGAAATAATACAGTGCAGTGAGTAAATATCTGTGATAAGAGGCAATGATATAAACATGATTATAATAGAATGCGAAAAATGATATATAAATTTTGGATTACGCAACATTTTAACGATTGAATCACTTAGAACATTATATTATGCTTTTGTACAATCTATATTACAATACGGAATAATAGGTTGGAGGGGCTATTATAAACGTAACTTACAAACTCTTAAAACAAAGTAATATTAAAAAAACATAGAACATTCCCTACAGATTTACTTTTTAAAGAAATTAATGTACCAATATTTGACAGACTATACAAAAATACCTCAATTTTACAAATACATAAAGAAACATTCACTCAACAAAATATAAATACACCACAAACTCATAATACTCATAGTCGTAGCTAGGGATTCTGAAGTCTCGGGTTTTTTCGATTCCCGGGACTCGAGACCCAAATTTTTAAAGTCCCGGGAATTCCCGGGACTCGAGACTTTGATTATTTTTCGTTTATCATGAAAAA
The DNA here is from genome assembly GCA_016648135.1 of Agrypnia vestita. Taxonomy (NCBI): domain Eukaryota; kingdom Metazoa; phylum Arthropoda; class Insecta; order Trichoptera; family Phryganeidae; genus Agrypnia; species Agrypnia vestita. The sequence continues at coordinate 5,465 of JADDOH010000412.1, forward strand.
AATTATGTTAAAAAATTAACTTATTATTATTAACTTTAATTAACTTATATTTTTTGTGTTATGGGTACGATAGGTGAAAATTTATTGAAACAATTTAAAAACACTTTATTTGATATTTATTTAAATTTAATTTATTACAATTTTTTTAATCGAAATATTTCGATTAAAAATCATTATCATTATAGCGACACAATATTAAGTTAAAACCTTTACTTTTGTAAGGAAAAATATGTTTTTAAAAAAACCAAGGCGTTTAATGATGAATCACATAGCCTGTTCCTGGTTTTTGTGGCAAATATTCCAGATGTAGAAAAAACTCTCTCGCTTTCTGTAGATGTTGGCTTAATTGTAAGCAATGATTTGAATAAAAGCTCTAAATTCGGAGTTCGCTTGCCAGTTGAATCTAATATCTGAAACTCCTTTTTAAAGTTGAATTTTTTATTTCTAGTTGTTGAAATATTTTGGTGGTTCATTAAAGCTTTGTTCAATTCTTCTTCAATCGACATGTTATTGAGATGGCAATCGGCGTTTTCTTCTTCGATTACTTCCATATCCGAACTATCTACATTTGAATAAAGTCGTCCCAATAACTGTTCACCATATTTTAAATAATCTTTCTTGGGACAACTTGAAAAATAATTAGTGTTCACAACATGCTCGGGATTTTGCAAAAAATGTATCAAACAAACGAGGCTCTTATTACGTCTTTCTTCAATTCTGGCTTTCAGGGTTGTAAACATTTCGTGCGATAGAGTTGTGTTGATTTCAAATATTTTTTGTAAAAGGAAATTAACAATGATCTCGGAAGTTAATAAAGTGGCATCTCGACGACTTAGAGCTTCAACTGCCAGTTTTATAGGAGTCAGTACTTCACAAATATTTTCCAATACGTGAATGTTCGATTCATTCCAAATTTGGCCGATGCCAAGATCAATTAATGATTTTCTAATGCAATTTCGTAACTTTAAAAATCTCGAGATCATGGGTATTAAGGAATTCCACCTTGTCTTCATATCGAGACATAAATTTAGCTCGACATCAAATTCGCTCTTCACATATTTTTGTAAAATTGCACTTTTTGTTGGACTTTTTCGAAATAATTTGATTATTTTTCGAGTATCATTTAGAGCCTTATTAAAACTCGGTTTCAAACATAGTTTTTCATTTTGGATTTCTGCACTTTCATTATTTTCCAAGTCACTCTCCAATATATATTGTTCATCGTCGTTTTCTTCTTCATCTGAATCTTCATGTGTTTGACATTCATCCTCTTTTCGGTATAAAACATTTATAACGGCTAGATGAATTGCATGATTTAGGCAAAGTTGATTTTCGACAGGACTCTCACGTCCAAATTTTTTCATGACCCTAGCTCCATCAGTCGTCACTGTCACAATGTCGGTTTCAAAAATAATTTCAAAATCTTCCAAACGGTTCTCAACAATTTTTCGGATTTCAGAAGAATCACATCTTCCTGATATGAAGACTAGTCCTAAATTGAAAATATCGTTTTCACTATGAACGATGATATTAAAATACCTTCTATTTCGTAAACTCGTCCATTCATCCATAGTTAGGCTGAAGCGTGCACCCGACTCTTTAAGAGTATTTATTTTGATAATAATCTCTTTTTTTTTATCTTCGTAAAAATTTAAAATTAATTTCATGGTATCCGACTGATTCTTCGGCAGTCTATAACCCTTTTGTTCGATGGATTCACGTATAAAAGCACTATTTGTAATAGCTTTGACAGAAATACCATCTTCAGCAGCTAGGCGGGCGACAATTTCAGAAAGCGATTTTCTTTTGACGTAATTTGATAATGATGGCTGACTTAATTTGATTCTCTTCGGACTTTTCGAGGATCCTATATCGGTCGATTCCGGAGTTTTTTTATCAATGTTAATTTTATGAATTCTTTCTAAGTGTCTTCCTAATCCACTTGTGTTTGACCCCTTACAAGAGATTTGCTTTGGACAGTGGATACATTGGGCTGATTCCTTTTGTGTGAGTTTTTTGAAATGATTCCACACTTCGGATTGATTTTTATCCATTTTGGGCTAAAATAATTAACAAAGAAAATAGTTAAATAATAAAAAGATTCTCTACGTACTGTGGACGATAAATATAAATAAGTTAAATAAATACTAACCTTTGCAATTTTAGTTCGAAATCCGCAGTTCAGAATATACAGCGACGGAAACCGTAAGTAGGAGAAGAACGTATCTGGCTAAAGTCAAAATACAAACTGATCATTTCAACAAATAAATCAACCCAAGGAGAATTCTTTTAAACTATTCTAGAAATACGAGTAGCACGTGCATCGTACAAAAAAACACTTTGCCGAAAAAAATCAAGGGTAAATATGTACTTGAATTTTTTTATTGTTTAAGTGATATTTTACAAATAACGACGAAAGCTTTTATTACAAAGACAATATAATTTCTCTGCCGAGTGCCGACAATCGAGTATCTTCACGAACCGCTTGCTACCTGCTCCGTATGGGTATGGCTTGTTCTCGACTAAGCAGACTTTATTTTAAAAATATAAATGTAGGATATATTGAATAAAATTGGATCGGAAAGTCTCGAGTCCCGGGTTATTAATTTTTAAATTCCCGGGACTCGAGACAGCAAAAAATCTTTGAATTCCCGGGAATAAATTCCCGGGTTGTCTCGACACAGAATCCCTAGTCGTAGCCAAAGAGCGCAAATAATATGATGCTTAAACATTCCTAAATATAACAAAAAATATAATAAAACAGCCACACAACACCATTATACATATCTAGGTGTCACATATTTCAGTAACTTACCAATGAATATTAGAACTGAAGGACACTATACAAAATTCAAGAAACACATAGAACAAATAGAATATACATAATTAAACAAAAAATAGTTAGAATTATAAAAAATAACGATACTGCGAAATAATTAGTATACTTGAGTCACTAATATTTATCTTATGATGTTTGTATTTCTCTACACTCTTCCATTATTAACTTATACAAACTTATTCATTTATGCTCTTATGTATCATACTCCTGTCCTCAAACACAAGTATTACTTTACTGGGGTCAGTTAAACATGTATAAAAAAAAATTAATGATGGATAAGTGTAGAGATACAGGTTGACCCGAAATACTCACGATTTATAGGCGCTGATTTTATTGAAGAGCATGTTTCACAATCGAATAGGTTCGCGGAGTGCAATAAGTAAAGCGTCTGAATCGGGCGGCGTTCGGAGAGAGAGTGGTGCTCCTGATTCGTGAATTTGATCGATGCGGGCGGCTTGATTCCCGGCAGGCTTCGGTCTTCCATCTCTTTTCAATCCTTACTCACCAGAGTATCTGAAAACTAAATTCATTAATTTTCCTTTGGTAGAAAGCAATAACTTTGTGGTTTGACATATTAAAATAAATAAAAATACTTTTCTTTGTATTAAACCACGATTTATTGTTGGGCCAACCGGTTTCGCTTAAACTTAAGCTTCATCAAGGCAACTTAGTAACTTGTTATTAAGTTATTAAGTTGCCCTGATGAAGCTTAAGTTTAAGCAAAACCGGTTGGCACAACAATAAATCGTGTTTTAATACTGTGTTTTTAATATAAGTGTTTTTATTTACATTAATTTTCCTTTCCTCCGTTCGCTTCAACTGACAGTACTTCACTATTTATCCCCATTCATAATACTGAATTATCAATTGCTAGGCTATGGAATCCACTATTCACATACATCAGATCATAACAGATCATAACTTTTTTGAAAGCAGACTAATGCAATTTTACATTCTCAAAAACCTATTTTAACCCTTCCCTGTCTCCATCTTTCTCCTACTTGTCTCATTATCGTGGGGCTAGTTTTGTCACTGTAACATTGTCTAACGGAAACCTATTTCAATAGTTCCAATGAATTGTGTGGTTGTATGGTAGAAATTGCCGACTGGTAATATTGTAATAAAATACTCGCCATTGTAAAAAAATGTATGCAAAAAGTGAAAAATAAATAAACGTTATTTAAGATAAATTATAGATGTCTCACAGAGACGAAGCTATTTTTATATGGGAAGTGTGTACGTACTGGCGTGAGTATTACAGGGATGACGACTGAGTGATCACTTTACACAATGTAACATTCACCGATTCCACTCAAGATCGCTTAAACATTTTTCGAATTTTGGAAGCTGAATATGTGGTTTTTATCCACCTTGTTTTGGATTTTTTATAACCATTATTCTAACGCCTCCTATGATTTGAAAATTGTAATTTTCATTAAACTACATGAATGTCGCCACTATAAATAAACTTATATATTTTTTGATTAGGCCTCGGGTACGATACGAGCGGCGAGCGGCAGATCGTCAGAGCGTCAATGCGCCCGAGTAGTGAGGGAAGATGGCCACGATATGACTAAGCTCAGTACTGTGCCGTCAATGTGACCCTTAATTCTCTGGCGCATCTTTCGCTCGCCGCTCGTATCGTACCCGAGGCCTTAGAGTACGTAGCAATATTCTTTTCATGTGCATACATACGAATAATTAACATTCGCACTAGAATACTCCTGAATTTTTTCCCATTGTAATAATGTGATTGTCTGTCTGTCTGTCTATCTCCGCGACATCGTGCAACGTCCATACTTTTTTAATAGTAAATTTTTTTTTACGAAATTTTTTTTTTTTCATTTTTTTTTCCAATTTTTTTAACAAAATAAATTTTTAATTTTGGACTTTTCCCCAGGTTTCCGACTCCGATGACCGTCGGGTGACGCTGATAGGCGTGCGCAGGGAGCTGGCCGGGGAGTACCAGTGCGAGGTGTCTGCGGACGCGCCCCTCTTCCACACCGACATCAAGGCTGCCGAGATGATTGTCGTTGGTGAGTCAACCTGCTCCTATGTTTCAAGGGTCCAATCTGTCGGGACTACTCGTAACACCTCGGCTATCCCTGATGGCTAGAAAATTAGACAAACCATGACCGTAATTTATTTATTTATTTATTTATTAACAATAAACGACCTAGTGGGCTTTTACAGTACAAGAAAATTAAAAGGATTTTTATATACCTAACATAAAACACGTTTCACAGTAAACAATTAAAAATTATAATATAAATAGAACATATTTAAGATAAATGAACAATATAAAATAATATAAAGTAAACGAACAGTAGAAGTGAATAACGAATGAAGAGGTTCTCAGCAGGATCGATGAAACCAGACACATGATGAATACCATCTCGAAAAGGCGTGCAAAGTGGATGGGGCATATTTTACACATTTTAAATCTACTGAAAACAATACTAGAGGGAATGGTAGAGGGAAAGATTGCCAGAGGGCGCCCTCGCCGTGAATAACTTGAGCAAGTGTGCCAAGATATGAATTGTGCTTATACACAAGCTGAAGAGGATCGCCGGAGACCGAGCAGAATGGAGAAGAAGATGTGCTTTGCTGCAAACCAATCCCACGGATTGAAACCCAAGAAGAAGATGAAGTGAAAAATGTATATAATCGATGATTAGTACACAAGCAAACAGTAACAATTAGAGACCTTTAAAATAAAGATAATTTAACCAGTACACCAGATAAATAAGATTAGAAGATAAAATAAACCAAAAATAAATATAAAAGATAATATCAAAACATATTTAAAAGGGAAATGAACAATAATTAGAAAACTTTAAAATAAATAAATATATATAATTCATGGGGAACAAAACATAAGTAAAAATTTAGTCGATTAATTCTTAAGTCCTCTTTTTTTTAAATAGAGATGCGAACAAGGAATACGTGTCACATCAATATTCTTACTATTTTCAAACTAAGCTAAACGCTTGTGCTATGAAAATAGGACTAACTTGCTAGTCTGGAGTGAGGTTCGAACCCGCAATCTTTGGATCACGAGGCCAGTGTCCTAACCACAGGACCAACAAGCTACTCTATTTATTCTATTGGTATATTCTAAGTCTAAGTAATTCTTTAATTTGGGTATGCTGCTACAACAAAAAATGTCTACAAATTCCGAAAATTTGTTTCCAAGGCGATGCATGCGTGTTAACGGTGAATTTAATGCATAGTTATTTCTGTGGGTACAAAGAATACATCGTGGTGTCGTAATGTGAACCCCGCACAAACTAGTAGTCTGATGGTGGTGGTATTTTAACCGGTTACACAATAAAGATTATTTGAGATTTGTATCGAATTGTATCAATTGGTAACTGATTTTTTGCAATTGAACAGTTAAACAGTTAAATCTCAGTTAAAAGTCATCTTTACTTTACATACGAATCACAAATAATAAAGTACCTTGTGTAACCGGTTGAAATAATTTTTTGACTATCACTAGTCTCTTACCCACTAAAAGCATAAAATCTGATTTTGTATATCATGGACTAAAATCGGTGTATAGTGTCCATCTATCTACATTAAACACGTTATGTTGGATGTTTTTTTAGGGGCATTGAACATTAAAATGAAATAAAATACAAATATCGTGGTAACGGCCATGGTATTTTGGCTTTATTCGAAAGATAATTTAACGCAATTTATTATTTAAATATCACTATTTCGAAATAAATTTGCGCTTTATGCAACGTTGTTCTAGCGTGTCTATTCATGGTGAAGTGGTCAACCGAAACTGAACAAAAATCAGCCGTCAGCTGTCAAATTGGCTGACGCTGAAAATTTGAAAAGAAAACCTATAAATAACCTATTTTTGATAATTAAAAGCATAACATATTTTTTCCAATAAAGCCAGTTCCTTGGCTATTGCCTACCACGATTTTATGTCTTTTATTTCATTTCAAAGTTCTATATCTACCCACCTCTAAAAAAATATCCCCAATGATACTCGTATTTAGATTCTCTGGGTAGTATAGAGGTCATTTCAAATCATAATTTTGATTTCCTTAGAATACTTTGAGTATCTCTAATTTTTTCAAGAACACCACACTGGATTTTATCGCCAGGGAGACATCATTTATCAGTATATATTATAGATGTCTCATATACACGAAGCTATGTTTTCACATGGGAAGGTAGGTATGGAAGTCTTTTTGAAGCCCTATGAACATCCAAAATGACCTCCGTACCTATTTTCCCATATAAAAATATAGTTTCGTCTCTATGAAACATCTATAATCTTGATTAATCTCCTTATTCTAAGAGGATCGGTATCTTTGATTCTGAAAGGATCTTGACAAGGCATCTTTATCACCGGTCTTACGCTATTTCAGTAATTGATGGACAACTCAGTCCAATCTGTCTTCATACCATTTTTTTTTAATTTTATCCCAATTATTATAGAATGGCCACCTTTCTTTAGAGTTTTCAAAAATAATAACTTAATATATCCTTAATTATACAAAAAAAAAAACAGAACATAATTAAATTGAAAAAATATATTTTTCATTAAAATTTGTACTACAAGCGCAATATTTCATCTCGCAATGTTTCGAGAGTAGCCGTTCCTTTCATATTTAGATAAAATTAATAACCTAATTTAGTAGTGAAAAATACCTCGAATATATGTAGTATAAGGTTTGAAAAAAAAAAAACATTTAAATTAAAATGCTCTACTACAAAGTAACCGATAAATCATTCAAGGAATATGCTCGAGTTTAAAATGAATTAGAAGTAGATACTTTTTAGAAAGATAAAGAAAAATACAAAAAAATATCTGTCAAAAAATATCTCCGAAACAGTTTTTTTTTATATATTAAAAGGAATTTCCGATATTTAATATAATTTTTCCACATCTTGTACCAAAATGTTTTTATATTCATATAAAGTCGTGCACATTGCACGTGCAAAATATTTTTTAGTTAATTAAAAAATATATAATAATTTTTTATTAAGAGTCACTTTTTATCAACCTGACGAAGGAGCGAAAACTGTATTTTCCGAAACCGGTTTGTTAAATATCTTATATTGATTCAACTGATTATATTTTTTGTATAAATTTTATTTAATCACATTTTATTACAAAGAAGGAATTTTCGAACATATTTTATCTATTATTATAACAAAAGAACTCTATTTATCAAAAATATTTATTAAGTATAAAAAAATATAGGTATACTCAAGATAATTAAATTCCATTCTCCAGTTTCTTCCAACCCAGAAATTTGAGAATTATGACAAACTCATAAATACACTACAATCAAGATTAAGCCGAGCATATATCTTTCCAAAAAGGATTCCTGAAAAATGGTCTAAAGGATAATGGAACACACTTAAGTTTATTAAAAATCATTCTCAAGCCTTCTTTTAGCCAGAAATCTTAAGTGTATTATGGCTATCTCACAGATACACTACGTAGTAAATTTCTGTCTGGATTAAAATGAGCATAAATCGTTCCAACAAGCATCCCTTATAAGCGAATGTTTTTTTAAGATTTTCCCCGTAGAAAGGCCTCATGCGCTCGCTACCCTCATGACAAAATTTATGTCTCGAATAACATTATGTTTGTTTAACACCGGAAATAATTTAAGCGACATTATTTTTATTTTACAACATCCGCAGAGACGTTTCCTCGGCGGGGATGGGGGGGGGGGATGCCAGGATACCTTCCATTTGATCATCCACAAACACAGATAAAGCATTTTAAATTACGGCGATGTTTCAGGAGGGTGGAGGGTCTAATTCATTCGTTTGACCTCTAACGTTAAAGAATTACGCTTGAAAAAAGTACATTATTGTAAGCTAAATTTAAAACAAAAACTATTTTAGAAAGTTATAAAATAAATTATTAGTACTTATTATTTTTATATTATTACATTAAAAATCTTGTAAAATGCCTGCGAGAAAAACATATGAAAATTACGTGTTTGTCAACTCTTATGTTAATGACGAACGATCAACAAAATGTATCTTCTTTGCAGAAAAAAAATTGTTTATTTCTCTGGAGAAAAGCCGGCCGATAGAAACAGAAAAAATAATAATAATAAATTGAAGAATTCTCATAGAGACAAAGATATTTATATGTAAAACGTATTTGGAAATATCGGCCCGGGGCTTATGATCTTTTTGAGTTAGTTTAAGTATTCATTTTACACAATGTAGTTAGTATTCACCAATATCACTGTGAGAACATCCAAACATCAATTTTTTTCAAAGTTGTATATATGTTCTCAATCAGTGTCACTGCGGACAAAATCCACTCATTTTGTTCTCAAAACATACAGATAAAAATATTATTAGATAAAATATTGCTTGAAGACAGTTAGCTATTAAACTATTACTGAAATAGGGAGACGGAAGCGCCTTTTCTAGTCTTTGAGATCTCTGACCATAGGATACGAAGGCGAAGATGATGATTGATGAATTTTTTTCACATGTGCATCTAGCTTCACTTGTTATATGTTGTTTCAGATTTTTTTCTCCAAATATAATAGGTCCCACCTTATAGAACTCCTTCCATTCCAGACTTTGATAGCTTGAAAATTATATAATAATTGTTATTTTTAGCACAAGGTAGCCTATTCAGAGAGCGTCCTCAGAAGCAATTTCGTTTCTCCACTAGCTCTTTTTAGATCTTGGTATACGGCCGAGGTGTGCAGTGAGAATAAGAAGCATGACTTTCTCCCAAGTACAAATTTTGAAAAGAAACCGAAATAAGAGGTTTATCTTGTATTCTTATCACAATAATTAACACATTATTCATATTTTAATATTTCATAATATTCTGCCAGTTTTTTTTCCAAATATTTGTTATAACAAAAGTCATGCTTCTTGTTCTCACTGCTCGCTTCAGGAACTTAATTTATTAAATTTTTTAACAAAAAAAATTTTTTAAATCGGGCAATCTAAATTACCACATTAAAATCGAGATTGAACTTATATAATTTTAAATTAAAATTAACAAAGCATAATAACTCTTGTTGGGTGTTGTTTTCTCTCAGGTAACAACAACACAGTTATTTATTTCGTGGGGCGCACACAGCAGCCGTAATTTTCCAGAGTTTTCCAGAAAATTTCCTATGGATTTCCAGGAAATTTTCCATTCCGGGGGCCCGCCCTGCCCCAGTTCGGCCCGCCTGATATTTACGACACCAGTCGAAAACACACGAGCCAAAAGAATGGCCACGACTTTTGTTTCATACAATTCCAGAGACCTGCGATAATTTACGGCCGGTCGGTAAGGAAGGGAGCCTCGCTGATTTATCGACAGGACTAATCCGTACAAGCGTGATCGACATATATATTTTTTCAGGATCGTAATTTTACTTTTACGCGAAAATTCAATTTGAAAACGGAACGAGACAGATTTTACGATAACCCGTGACCGGCTATTTTTGAACTAGCAAGAAAATAATTCAAAATTTTAATTTGATTTGTTGCGAAGTATTTGTGTATCTGGCGTATATTTGTCAAGAAAACTGCGTTGGTGCGTTAAGAAATCTCGAAATATTTTTATATTCTTCCATTTTTTACTCTACATCTTTACCTTGTGTACTAATTTCAACCACATGGTTTCCGGAAAGGTTATAATGTTTTTGATGTGTAATATCTTTCCTCTCGCTTTTCTTCAATCTGTGGCAGTGATTTGAAAAAGGATCGAAATGCGTAACAGGAAATAAGACGCGCGAAATTTCATTTAACCAATGAGCGCGCGCGGAGCAATTGCAATGGAAACATCATCGTTTATAAACAAATCAATGTCCAGCAAGTTCCATCACAGCAAAGACGCACACGACCAGCCGATGCTTCTGATTTTGTATAAATGTTGCGAGGCTGGTGTCAAGCGTGTGGATGTTTTGTAACTTTGATATATTTTGGCACATATCTGCGAAACTATCCAATAAATAGGTACTTATTTTTTTTACATTAATGTAAGCAATAACTACCCTTAATATTTACATTCTCAAATTTCATATTATTTTTGTGATTATTTTTAAATATTTATTCAAAGTTTTCATACAATACGTGTGGCGGCATACTACCGCCATCTATGAAAATAAATAAAAACATATAATTGACCAAACACATTTCTAAACATTTCGCTCGTTTTATGTGCATTTCTAGGTAGCATACTGATAAAACTATACCTGCGTGTCAGGCGGTATGACAATACTGTTACAGTCGATGCATAATTTTTCTTTTTCAGAGAAGAATAGAAAGTACTGAATATTTTGACAGTAAGTACGTAGCTACTATAAAACAAAGATATTACTAGTGTTTATTGAAAAATTGTTAGTATTCAAAGTAAGTGGTCAATTGTAATATAAATAATATTTAGGGTAGTTGGTGGTTGTAAATGAGAGAGTGATCTTAATGCTTTATTTATTATCCACAAGGTGTCTAATATACAATGTGAATAATGATTGACGCCACGTTGATGATGACGAAGATATTGATGATAGAAGCTTCCTTGGAGATCCAGACGTTAGGACTGCGTAGTCCTGCGTGGAGTTGATCGTTCTGTGGTGGCTGCGTACTCTGATTTATGCTCGTAATGTTGTCCATGGTCAGTTATATGAGTAGAGGTGACGTCATGGCGTAGCGTCTAATGTGCAGCGAAATGTTGTTGGAGGTCAGTGCTGCGGTGCTTTTTCTCGGCGCCGAGACCGGCAGCGTTCCGTTGCTGTGTGGAGATCTGTGAACCACTGTTGATGAGGTAGTCGCGAGAGCACACTTTATATACTCGACGATCTTTTGTCTGGTCTAGTCGTGTGCCGCTGGTGCATGACCTATCTTCTCTCGTTCAGCATAAATAGAGTCGCTCATGCTAACGTAAGCCAGCCAATTTGTATGTGTTGTTTGTATGGGTATCTGCTAGTTGTGCGTTTTTGGCTCTGTGAAATACTCCAGGCCATGTGTGTGTGTGTCCTCTGTTTGGCGCGTGTTGCTTTTGCTGACCTATCAGTCTCGGTTTGAGGTAAAGTTATTTCGTCCTCCTCGGCGCGTGTGTGTGAACCCTAGCATTGGTGATTATGCGTATGTATGGGTTATATATATGTTAATATTGGAGCGATGGCTCATAAAACGGCCTTGGGTGTGTGGTCTCTTCACTATCTTTTGTAGTAAAAACTAACCGGAGGAGCCATCCAAAATGGTTTTCGGGACTTTAAGTGGCATACACGGTGAGAAACGATGTGGTCGTGAAAAGGTACAAACTATTTTTGACAAATGACGTACAAACGTATGTACATTGTCAAAAATTAATACTATATACAATTATGATTAAATTATGCTTATGGAATTTGTATATAGAAAAACTAGTTTTAATATAAATATACAAAACTAGAAAAAATATACAGTACTGGCACGCAACATTTTTAATGACAAAGGAAAAAATTATGCACTTATGACTAGAGTTGCTAGACTTTTTTGGATGAGCACTTTTTGGTACCAAACTTTGTTTGAAGCTATTTATGCACTTATGACTAGAGTTGCTAGACTTTTTTGGATGAGCACTTTTTGGTACCAAACTTTGTTTGAAGCTATTTATACTAAAATGCTTGGCAAAAATATTTCAAAATGCTTTCAGTAAAAACCTTAACCAGTTAATAAAAAAAAGTTGCTTTCATCAAAAATATTTGTAAGTGTTTTTTGTGTGCATTTGTGGGTGGGTTTTGCTATTTTATGAATGTACACTGTCTATTCATTAGAAAATTGTGAGTAAATATTTTAAATCTTTACCTTTATAATGGAAAATAATAAATATTTTATTATTCTTATATATAGATAAATTGTAATTGTTCGAAGAATATTTTTTCTTCTGATTGAAGAATTGAACTTTTTGGTGACATTATTATTAAAATAAAACACAAATCACTTTGTTTTCACTACTTTATTAGATTATACAATCTACATGTTTCGAGAACAATGTTCCGTTCTTCAGGATTGTCCCCTCTGGTTGTTTCGTTTCTACATGTTTCGAGAACAATGTTCCTTTCTTCAGGATTGTCCGTGTACTCCTGACAATCCTGAAGAAGAGAACATTGTTCTCGAAACATGTAATAAAATATATAACATAAGAAATAAATAAACAATCTAATAAAGTGGTGAAAACAAAGTGATTTATGTTTTATTTTAAGATAAATTGCATAATTAACTAATATTTCGTTATGCCATAGCATAGTTCCTTAAACTTAATTTGGTCTTACATATAGTGTTTTCTTAATTAAAAACCTTATTATCAAAGCTTTTTGCCACGGATAAAGACAGAGAGGATAGAACGATACAGTATTTTATCTTGGCAAACCACTCTTATTTTATCCAATTTCAAACATTTTCTCATGCGTGATCTTCAATTGTTGAAGTTTTTAAAAGGTCCGTACTTCATTTTTCGACACTTTTCTCTTCTCATAATATGTTTTCTTTCATAATTGTAATATACGGAATAAAAAATATTAGATAATCAAGCCATCTCAGCAACCATTTCTTCTTGTTTTATTTCTTACTTATGAGTTCAAAATCTTCTCAGTATACAAAAATATTTAAAATAAATATAATACTTTCAAGTATTTTATTATTATGATTCTATGGATATATTAAAGTATATTATTTTGATTATTAAATTTTCATTCAAGGCTTACAACTATACTTTTTTCGAATGTCCATCCGTAACTTTCTGGAATTACAACAAAAACATTGACTAGCTGCTAATGAGGCGCGGGCAGCTGAGTGTGATCCATCAATCAGCGCGGCTCAGGTTATGTAATTATTATATCCCGTGATTTTCAACGGATCTAAGGCTAGTAATGTATTACGTGACTAATGATCCAATCAAAAATTTGTTATTCATTACCGTACTTAATTCAGTCTACTTTTCTCTGTACTAGAACAGCCTTCGCAAACTTTGAAATGCAGCAAATCACCTACAGACACAATAGCACATTTTAATAAAAAGAATATTTGTTTGTAAAAAAATTTATTACCCAAAAATATAATAGTCGTATAATAATTTTATAAAAAATATGGTAAAAATTATGGCAGTTTTGGCAGTGTCACTCAATATAGAAAAGTGTCGCTCTTAGAGAAAATGTCAACCAAAGAGTGGCTTACTAATTAGATTATCCGTCTCTTTGGGATGTCGGAGGCTGAAAGTGACTGAAAAATATTTAATAATATAAAGGCTCAGTAAAAAGGTGGTGAAAGTCAAACGTGTATTTTAAATATATGTTTAAATATAAATAAAAATGTTGTGTCATAGTACAGGAAACCAGCGCAAGTAAAGGAAAGAATAAACCGGGCGAATAGATTTTACGAGCGAGCATTGAACGGAATTTGCGAGAAGTGATCTAAGTGATAGAAAAAGCGTTAATTAGTGCGAATTAAGGAACAGTTTAATAGTAAGTGTCTGAAATGTCGGCGACTGCAAAATTACGAATGTTTCTACAAATAAACTCGTATTCAGTGACTTTCTTTGGTAATAAATTATACTAAATTAACTTCCGTTGTTTTCATTTGCTTCGTAAAGCCACGTCCCGTGACATTATATATTTCAATTAAGATTCGATATTTTGTTACTATTTTAATTATACTTAATATTTATTTAGTGTCAAAATGCAAAATTCATATACCAGTATACTAAATATTTATGAAAATAGTAAATACCTACAAAAATTCCATAAAAAAATCTGAAAAAATGATATACTTATAATTTAAAATACTGCACGTCACAGTAGATGATCAAGATTCCGCATATCAGGAGTCGAGGGGTCTAGCGATTAGATTATGCGGGGTAAGCAAATAGAATGATAAACGATGGGTGAATGGATGTGGGATTTTTTCCGCAGGGCCGAGTTTCTTTGGGTAAAATATGTATTTTTTAAATAGAGATGCGAACACGGAATACGTATCACAACAATATTTTTACTATTTTTAAACAATGCTTAACGCTTGTGCCATGAAAAAAGGACTAACTTGCTGGTCTGGAGTGAGGTTCGAACCCGCGACCTTTGGATCACGAGGCGAGAGTTCTAACCACAAGACCAACAAGCTACTCTTGTTATGGATTAATATGATTTTTTAAACCACGAAATTTAAATGTATTTTTGTTACTCCATTTCTTTTAACTCGTAGTGTCTGCTTGATTGCTTGTCTGTCAAAAAAACTTTGGATCGATTTTTAACCCTGTTCCCGTGATCCAATCGAGCTGAAACTTTACAGACAGACGTATGGCAACGATAAAAATGATCTTACATTTTTTTTTCTTTTTTAAAGACAGCAAATCCGACAAAGAAGCCATTGGCTTCGAAACATGTTGAATTTTTTCAACAAAAAAATGTTGTAAACAAAGTGTAATGCTATAAATTATAATTACAAATTTTTGTTTAAAAAAATTAATAATTATAATATAATTTTGGATTTTTCGAATTTTTTTATTATTCGCTTTCGTAGCGTCGACCGACTCGAGCCCAACGCGAAGGTTAAGCGCCAAACTTGTTTCCACTAGTAAATGAGAAAGGGAGTATAATAAAAACTTGATTTTTATGAGTTGGTTTTAATAAATATTGAAATTATTATGTCAAGAAATAAAGAGAAACATGCACTGGCGTTAGATCTAGAATAGAAAATACGACGTCACGGTAGACGTCAATGCTAATTGGATGGCGCGTGCACAATCATTGGCTTTTTTTCGCAGCTCATAGCATGCAGTGAAAGAGGCACGCCCTTATCGTATGCATGCTCTTATTGTATTATGTCTTTTAACGATATGTATTATGTCTTTTAAATAAAGATTTATTCTAGTGGTCGTGCCGCTTCGCAACGGTTTATACGACCGGTGCGGTGCAGCACGGTCCTGCTTGTTAGTTGAAAAAAATATCAACATGAAGACGATTAAGTAGGACCGATATGAAAATTTTGCTCTAAAAATGGTCCTGGGAAACCGGTCGGTACCATTCATAGCTCAGAGTGTGCGCTCACTCTTTTCGTAATTCTAAAGTGAAAACTTACTCGGGTAATCGTGAGTAGCGTTTAATCCCGAACAGTACTATACACGTTTGTATACTTTTTTAATCAGCATGAATAAATATTTAATCAAAAATCAAAATAGTAAAGTACAGTATAGCATTGTAAAAAAATAAATAAAAGAATATGGTGTTATTTTATTTATTAAGTTATTTTTTTTTAATTATACATAATTTGGCAGATATTTTGATTACCTCGTGATATGAATTTCGTGTATGTGTACAAATGAAACTAAGACTGCGTGTTTGTGGTAAGATCGATGACCATCTGTCAAAGCATGATCTCCCGGCACATTTTATGTGTGATGCGTAAATGTGTGTGAAAACAGATATGTAGATGCGAATGAATAGTGAGATGGATATACAAAGTGACCAGAAAATACTCACGGTTGGTTAAATGTCATTGAAGGTACAGGTTACAATGATATCGTTCGCGGAATACAGAATATATTGCGACTGTCCTGCACGGCGTTGGGAAGAAGAATAACTGTGGTACCGGTGTGCTCTCTGGTGGTACGTCACCGGTTGTATCGGTGGTTGTGATTGGTGGTTTGCGTCGGCCGCGATTGGTCCATTTTGTACGCTCGTGGGGTTAGCGTCCGGGTAGGCCTAGATGCTCCACAACACTAAAATTATTTTTCATATACTAAAAATTACAAACGATTTTGAACATTTAAACTTATCCAATATATATAATTAAGTTTTCCTCGTGTTCAAATTGGAGGCATTGTCATTGTGATGTTATATTATGTATTGCAGAATAGTGTTACTTATAAAACTAACAATCCACATTGTATGCGGTTGACAAATTCATTATTTTATTATTTACACGCACTCACAAACACCTATGTAACTTTAAAGTAATACTGTTTTTGATTTTTTTAAGTAGGTTCTGATTTTCTTACACTTCTGATTCACCCGAAAGGGTATTAACAATTTAACCCCTTGATATTTAAAGTGATACTGGGCTGTATTAGTCCTGAACCTGGGTACTGTAATATTTACTGCTGGTCATGAACATAATGTAAGAAAAAAATGTCATAAGGTATTTCAAATGCACATAGTTAAAGTTAACGGTAAAAATAATATACAAGAGATAGTATTATTAAGATGACATAAATGATAGAAAAGGTTGAGAAATAGTGAACGATGCTCGGTAATAATTTGTAAATTTGACATTTGAAGACCCCATGGCAAGAAGTTGTTAACTAACATTCAATTTATTTTGAGATAATTAGACATTTGCATTCCGCCTTTGAAAAATATGTTTTATTGCTAATTCAAGATTAATTTTTATTAATTTATGTCACTTAAATATCAAAAAAGTATTTACAAAGTAAAAAAAATATACTAATTTTCCCTACAAAAATGTAGTTAACAACCATGTTTTCGCCTCTGGAACTCATTTTTAATAGAATAACACCTTTTTAAAATTGGTAAAACACGAACATCAAACAGTCCTTCAAATGCTATCCGTTTTTACCATCCATTATCTAAAATTACAAAATACCTGGCATGTTAATTAATAATAGAAAACATGATATGAACCATTTAAAATTATTGAAAAATAATGAATAAGTACATATTATAATAGTCTTCAAATAAAAACAAATATATGACGGTACTGCCAGAGTAAAATTTATACTAACCATAAAAATTCCAATTAAATTAAAAGGCGTGTTAATTTCAGAATGATGGCATGAACATGTTATTATTAAAGACAACATGTTCTTCCCATTAGTAACAGATTTGATTGTTATTGTAATAATCTTATTTTAGGATGAGGTTACTCCAAGTAAAGACTTTGTTCTCGTAAGTATTTATTCGGTAACAATAATGGTTTAGACAATCGTTTATACAGTAAGATGCGGTCTCGATAACAATGGTAGTAAAAGAGACTTGACTCGACATTCACGCGCCTTTTTATACATTCTCTCTCTCTGTTATGCAGTCTCTTTCTGGCGTCGCGACATACGTTACTCAGATATATTACAGTTATGAAAGTTTTTAAGTATTTAAGTGTAGTTTACATGTTCATACCTATGATTTGAACATTTTCTAATTATTTTTAAGTTCTGAACTTATTTCCAATGGAAAGAGCGTACATTATTTAGTTTAGAGGGCTTATTAACTTTTTTTTTGTCAAAAATGTTAGTTAACAACTTCTTGCCATGGGGTATTTATTTTATAAATTTATAATTTAATTCCGGACTTGCGTCGCTTCTGTCCTGATCCCCGATATAACACACCGCAAAATCCTATCTTGAAGCGTTATTGAATAGATTGACATAATAATGGCATTATTCACCCTCAGCCACAGGGCGGCGATAAAAGAACTGATCAGAAGAGCCCCGCCCCAGAGAGTTAAGTGATGATTCCGCTCACATTTGCGCTACAGGGTGACCGTAATGAAGTAATCAATCACCTGAATATAACACAATCAACAGAATCTGCGAAGGCTTTGCGTCTTCATTCGGCCATTATGTAGAGGCTATTTGTTATGTTTCGGGCTATTCATGGCGGCCGGCTGCGCGCGACTGGAGGCGATTCGTCACGTGGCCGACCGTGATTCGGGTTCCTGCTAATACTCCTCGATTAATTATTTCATTAAAAGATAATGGTCAAACAACTTTTTATCGAGATAAAAAAGTTTAAAATGATATTTTAGTGCAAATTATTACCAGGCAAATTTTAGATGGCTCGATGATGAATTCATCCTGTCAAGTATTTGGGTACTAATCCGTGTTGTCTAGTTTTAAATATTTGTACCGATACATGATACTTTATTATTTGATTTACTGTTTCTAGTCCTAAGGTATTCAAAATTTTTGTTCTCCTATTACCCTTCGATATTATGCGCATCGCTCTGTTTTGTACTATTTTAAGTGTTTTTAGCATTCTTTCGTTGCTTTTGAATAATATTCATGATGATGTTACGTTATCTCCACTTGAATAGAGATATTTGTATTTTCCATCCATTTTAATGATTATTGTTAGCCATCATGTTGGCAATGATTATTTAATTTGGAGTGGACTCTAGACTTTCGCGTTTGATTCTCCATCCAAAATGTTTTTCATTTTCAAGAATCTCTTTTCCTAGCATTTTAACTTAGAATAACGGGATGCACTCGGAGGATCTTATATTTTTTGGGTTGTCACATTACATGGAAAAGATGCAATTCAAATCTACCATACCTTACCTTCCTCTCTCCTCCGGAAGAAACTCTCCCAGAAATGCTTATCTTCGTATCCTAATGTAAAGAAACGTGTGAAAGGTGGACTCTCACGGATGCTGTAATGTAATTGAGCATTGACTAAAAACATGTCAATCTACATGTTTGCAGATATTTTTTACATAGAATTTTTTTTTGCATCAGTTAATATAAATATTTAGCATTTTACAGGCTTTTGCGAAAGAAGATTACAATACTTTAATTATAGTGTGTCGTGTGTTAAAATATTAAGAGCAAATGGTGTGTGCGTGTTTTTGTATGAAAAACAATGATAAACTAGTATATTAAAAAAAATATATAATCTTGACAATATTGTCACAGACGGCTACGGGATGTACCTATATGAAAACACAAAACAAAAAAATTATTAGCGATTTATTAATTAATTATTTATTAAATGGACAAAGTCAGTTAATCACTCATCTAGAAACATCTGGATAATACGTATTTAACACTCGCTGGAACATTCCATCCAAGTATTTCGCCACTGAGGTACTTCGCTCAATTATCGCTTAATATCTGTCGCTCCGAAATGCTATGCCTAGGCACACTGTCCGTTATCTGCGGCTTACTGCGCACCGATAGAAATGTCTAAACAAACTCTCGTGCTACGGTCTAGACTCGCTATACATAAGCAATCACGTTGGTTTCGAACCTCCTAGATTGTTATAGTATTAAAGAGAAGTTTCCAAGCGTCTCCCAAATGTTGTAGATAACTTGAGAGGGTGGTAGAAGGTGCAAGAGAGTTTGATTTTATTATTTTCATTGACATATTACGAGGGATTCGGACAATGTGCAATTCCTTCTGTTTATCTTTTTGTTACGATATTTAAAAAAATTACCAATACTTCGAATCATATTTCAACAGGTTTTACTCTTGATATCACTGTAAACTTGGAATTACATTTAATAATACAAATAAATACATTTTACCCTGTAAAAGTTAGTCAGTACCTTTCCCAAAGTGGTGTTCAGTGGGAATACCACGTGTGTACACTGAACCCCCACATCCAGGCTTCACACCCTGGCAACCTCAACCGCCACCCTTCTCAAGTTCAGCTCGCTTCACTCGTCTCTCGGGACTGTTCCCATCCGCTCTTAGCACAAGCGTCATCAATCAAACACAACTTCCATCTCCTCTGTTCTAAATATTCTTTTGGGAGGGAAAATATACATGTGATTCCAAGTGTGATTTAACTAGCAGACAACCATTAGCAGCCGACAGACCCCAAAAGGTGTCACAATTTCGATGATTCCTGATAACTTAAATACAATTTATCTGAGGTATTGAGAGAATCGGGATCTTAGGCTAGACATCAAATCCAGGTTTCGAAAATAAAATTTACAATATTTGATGATTAAAGACTGATCACATCAGTTCTGGTAAAAAAAACTCACTGAAGAATAATTCAAAAGAAATTCATGTGAATACCTTAAAAACCGAAGACTAGGATGTTTCGACACTGTCCGAAACAAAAACCTCCTTAGAACTATTGAGATGGAAATATTAAGAAATATCGCTAGACATACCCTCCAAGATCCGATTCGCAATATGCGACGTCGAGAACGTTTTAAGATGGGGATGACAGAGAAAAAGGTTTTCGAAAGATCAAGCGAGCAGAATGACAGACTGCAGACTGCAGAGCCGCAAAAGTAGCAAGAGATCAAGCACCAAAGGCAAACAGACCTCCAGAACGACCACCTAAAAGATGGAGGGACAGCTGGCAGTCCAACTCCACATGCAGAAGAAGTTCTTATAGGACTTTATTATGGTCCTCTTAGAACGGTGGTGTTTCCTCTAAAATATTGCAAATGCAGTATTTAATTAAAATGTCTTCAAAATTGAAACTGTTTTCATATTATGTACCTACTTGTTTATTTATTGAATAAAATTGTGTTTTTCCTTATTATTTTATGTGAGTAAGAACTTGCCAATTTATATTTTAATTATTGAAAATTTGGAATGAAGAAATATTTGGAACACACATGATATTTGCAATTTTAAATTTTGTTTTGAGAAAAATAAATGTCCAGAAGTTATATAAGGGAAGATTCTCAGAAAAGGGGCAGCATTTTAGTAATTTTTCGAAGCAGTTGTAGGTATCTTCGTGGCAGTATTTTAATATTTATTCCTTTTGGTCGCTATTTTTGAAGAATTTTCCCTTTGGTCGCTCAATTTATAATTCAATTTCGTGTTTTATTAATCCTTATTTCGAACGATAAAAGAATCAGTCTATTAAATTCATCGGCAAAGGTGGAGTTTAAAATTGTCGAATTTTATTTTTGATTTGCCGGTGATTCCAGCCAGAGATTTAAGAGTCGTATAGACATTGATCAGTCCCTTTTCCCGGGGCTGGAACGAACAGGTGCCATTTGTTAATCTCAAAATTCAGGGTATGTTACGCCAATGCTATATCTCGAATATATTTAATAATAATAGCATTGGATATTTTATACAGCACCATCTACGTAAAAAATTCACCACATGAGCGCCTAGCATAAAATATTATGTCCTATAATGTGTGATATTTAAAAATGTTATTTTAGAAATTTGAGTATTTTTAAAATAAAATCTCTAATTCAATTTTCTTTTTGGCTTGCCACAACAAATGGCCGTTCAAAAGGTTGACCAGGTCAACTGAAGTAGATGCTGACCTGAGAGTTTTACCTTAACCATTTAAAATATCTGAAATGCAGAACTCCGAGATGCCACGTTATGTATATATGAGTCAGACGCGTGCAGTGGGAACATTGAAGCATAATTTTTTTTAAAACGTATATTTTGGAAAAAAATTAGAAATCAAATATTAATGTGACAGAGTTTTATGATATATCAAAATATGAATACTTTGATAACAATTGTGATAGAAATATTACAAAATGTATGTTGTTTTCTGATTTTTTTTCCAAATAATTGATAGCGTAAAAGTCATGCTGCGATGTTCCCACTGCACGCCTCAGATATCAGTGTTGCATGATATATACATAACGAGTAAGACATCCAACAATAAATTCTTCTCTTTCAGGCAAAATTGATGTTTTGTATGAGAATTTTGATGATTTTTATATTGTTCGTGCTGCCGCATTCAGAATAGATTTTATCCAGCTTCATCATCAGCAAGCCAACATAAATACTACTATAGTATTCCATATGTGACATAACAAATCCATTTATGCGTAAACTGGCTGCACCCAGGCAAGATATCTCTGAATAACTTTGATCTGTCTGGGTTGATAAACGCGTGCATTGAGGGTTATGTTGACTTATGTATCCATGGAGAAATTTGAATCAATGTCCAAGCCCAACGATTTAATTGAAAATTTGCATTTACAGTAACGGAGTAATGGAATGTATAACTTGATATTATATTATCGGATACTGTTTTGGATGGATTCAATGTTATTTTGCGCATTTACAGGATTTTTTGAATTGTGCGATGCATTTGAGGTGTGCAGTTTTTTTATTTTAATTCTTTTGTCTCGTAGTTTTAAAAAAATAGTTAATTTATCTGTGTATCTTCTGCAAAGCATTATAATTCCGTACAGTAAAATTTGGTGATCGACATCATTAATATTATATTAATGTATAATCCTAATTAACCTCCTTTGCCTTCTCCGTAACCTACTCATTGGGTAATATATATTATTTGTCAACCTTAGTTAAGACTTAACCTGTAGAAGGAAACATTGTTTCCGAAACATGAAGTTGTAAGAAACATGTAAAAAAGTGGTATAAACAAAATTATAATAAATTTATTCAGTAATAATGTCACCATAAAGTGAAAGCCTACCTTTGAAAGATATATTCTTCAATAAATTATAATAATAATTTCGTTGTCTGTCCGTCTGTTCATCCAAATGTCCGTACATCTTTTCCTGTAATTTTGTGTAACGTCCGTAATTTCATTCTAATTAACGCCAAAAAAAAAAACAAATTAAACGGCTGGAGATGGGGCTTGTACCCCGAATGAGCAAACTCGAACGCCGAGACCTATGAATGTTGCCATCATCGTATGTGTAGGACCCTCCAAAAATAGACTACATATAGAACTTAGCAAAGACGCGAACCGTATGTACCCAAAAAAAAAATTATTCAGCGCACAATATATATTTTGTTAAGGTACTTACATATTATAAGTACTTCATAAAAATTTTCTCCCCAATCAATGGCATCTCCTGCGTAGTGTAGTGGCCAAGATATCTGGCACTCACCAAAAGGATTCGAGTTCAATTCCTGGTACAGTATTTCTGATTTTATTTTGATGTCTATTTTATTTAAAAAATTAATTATTTAATTATGTTGTCGCGTTAGTTTTACGCACGCAAAATTGCCACAATAGCCAGAGTTTAAAATAGTACGTGTCATTAGCTCTGCCGGGGAAATATAGAAAAAAAGTGTTAAAATATTTTGATAAAAATCGTTATTACTATTTCATGGGTGTCTTCATTAAAATACTTATTCTTTAGGAATCGGCATTTAAAAGTACCATAATTTTTGACGGGTTACAGCCAGTATGAATATAAAAAAAGAGATGCATACAAGGAATACTACGAAAATAGGAATCTCTAACTTGTTGGTCTCCTTTGGTTGAGGTCAGAGTTTCCACCAATCAGATCTCTAGGTATACATTAAAGTAACAAGGGGTATAAAGTGGGTTGGGTCTATATGTATGGTCATTTTGGTTTTTTTCGTTTTTTGCCGATAGCAAACCCGAGCAGAGCGCGACAGCGCTCATTTTAACAAGGTAGGCGCGCGCAGCGCGCCCGCGTATTTTATCAAATTTTGGGGACGGTAGGTACCCCCGCGGCGGAGCCGCGGTCATTCATGGTGTTTTGCCTGTTTTCAGAATGGTTCACGCGGGATCGCTAATAACTTTGCCAATTTTCGTCCAAATTGGAAAATTTTTGCGGGTTCGCAATTTCTCGGATGTTCCGGAACTTTTATAGGGTGTGCGATATTTTTCCCCCGTCGTCCCTGCTCGCGCCGAGCGAAATGGCGAAAAATGAGAAAATTTAAAAAAAGGCGTTTTTCATTTGCAATCGCGCGATATTTCTAGATGGAATTTCGAAAAACTAAAAATTGCTAAAAATCGACCGTCGGCCCTTCTCGATTTCTACCGCTGGGATTTTTCGTAGCTTTCTCTAGTAAAAAAATAAAAAACACGTTTTTTTGCAGTTTTTCGCGGCGCTTTTCGTAACGGCGACTGTAGGCGCGGTGTAGTTGGGAAAATTGTTTCACTTATGAGGTTCGGTTGACCGATAGAGTGACTGTCTTTTCGGCATTAATAATTTTTTTTTTACCACCACCCCTGTTTTTGCTACTCGCTCAAAACCGAAATTTACCTTTTTTACGATAACTCTTTAGGGAAATGTCGTAAAGACAAGCGGCAAACGCGAGCGCGTAGCGCTCGCCCGAGCGCAACTTTTTCTCCACCAACGATCGCTTCGAAAGACATGTCCAAGCGGTGGTAATTTTTTTTAGCTTGATTTGTAGACTGTAGACGCGGTTTAAATTAAAATCTGAAATTGAGTATGCGGATCGATCGAGGGATACATTGTTCATCATTTTTAATTTTTTTACCCCCCTCCTGTTTTTGCTACTCGCTTAAAACCGAAATTTACTTTTTTTTTAATAACTCGGTCCGGGAACGTCGTAAAATTACGCGACAAACGCGAGCGCGTAGCTCTTGCCAGAGCGCAACTTTTTCGTTACCAGCGATGCCTTCGAAAGACATGTCCAAGCGGTGGTAATTTATTTAGCGCGTTTTGTAGACTGTGGACGTAGTTTAAATGAAATTCTGAAATGGAATATGAGGTTTGGTGGAGGGATAGAGTTTCCATCTTTTTAAATTTTTTTTACCCTTACAACTGTTTTTGCTACTCGCTTAAAAGCGAAATTTACCTTTTATTTAATAACTCGGTCCGGGAACGTCGTAAAATCACGCGACAAACGCGAGCGCGTAGCACTTGCCCCGGCGCAACTTTTTTGTTACCAACGATGCCTTCGAAAGACATGTCCAAGCTGTTGTAATTTTTTTTGCGCATTTTAGACGCAAATTGAATGAAAATCTCAAATTGAATATGAGGTTCGATCGAAAATATGAGTGTTCATCTTTTTCGAATTTTTTTATATATACACAACTGTTTTTGCTACTCGCTTAAAACCGAAATTGACTCTTTTTTCGATAACTCTTTAGGGGAACGTCGCAGAAAGACGAGACTACCGCGAGCGCGTAGAGCTCGCCCGAGCTGGACTTTTTTATTACCAATGATCACTTCGAAAGACATGTCCAAGCGGTGGTAATTTTTTTTATCGCGTTTCGTGTTTACTGGGGGGATTATATTTTATAATTATTTAAGAAATATTCTTCAGGGTGTGTTTTAGTTTTTTATGTCACATTTTGGTGAATTTGCACAATTTAAGCGTGACGTCACGTTTAAGCTGTTTTGTAAATTATATACAGAGTTGACATTTTGAAAAATTATCAAAGAATTTTTTTTTCAAAAACCAAAAAACAAAAATTTTTTTTTTCAAAAACCAAAAAACCAAAAACCATTTTTTTTTCAAAAACCAAAAACCAAAAAACCAAAAAATTTTTTTTTCAAAAACCAAATTTTTTTTTTTTTTTAATTTTCAATGAAATTTAAAATAAATTAAAGTTTAATAAATATAATCAAGTTCTACAGGTTAAGTGTTATTGAAAATGAAACAGCCGACTTGACTGATAATGGTCTTACAAGCCGAAACAGCTATCACATTTTAAATAAAACAACCTGCAGAATTAAATACAAAAACCATAAATATATTTAAGCGGAAAGAAAATAAATACGAGAACTGATTTAGGTGAAAAATCAACACGACATTTTGAGACTATATTTTTTCAGCTAGTTTCTTGTTGTGGCGGCCTTATACAGCCCGAAAATTAACAGCATCATCAGCTGGATTAATTCATGGTCTTTATGGTGTCATTGCACATGGGGGGGTCAACATTTAAATACCCTTGCAAGGTATGTTGGAGAGTCTTCTGTGATTTTTGTAAAAATTTATAAATTATACACTGCAGTTGGTCAATCTCTTATTCAACGAAAATAGGAATCTCTAACATGTTGGTCTCCTTTGATTGAGGTCAGAGTTTCCACCAATCAGATCTCTAGGTGAGCGTTTTATCCACTAAACCAATAAGATGCTGTATGTAATAGTAATAGATCGAAATTATTATCAGTAACAAAAAATGCTGGCTGTAGTATGGGAGATAGAATAAAGAAAGGAGTGCAGAGATGGCTTGGTCATGTGGAACGTATGAGCGAGGAAAGGATGGTTAAAAATATACATATGAGTCGAGTGTTGAAAGCAACAGGAATAGAGGGCGTCCACGAAAGACCTGGCATGATCATATACTACAAGTATTGGAGGATAGCCCTGTTAAAAGCCTTAAAAACCATACAGCATGCATAAGAATATGTATGAATGTAGCCGAAGCAAAAGTGGTGTGCCAAGATAGAAGAATATTGCAAACTACCCTCTCTGCCAATCCCTATGTGGAAACGGCGTGGTGGTTAGTTAGTCAGTTAACAAAAAATTCATGGATTATCTGCGTAAATAATAACATTGAAACATATCAATAAACGATATCAGTTGAATTAGATTGAAAATACATATATTAGAAATTTGTTGACACATCCAGAGCATAGCAATGGATTATGGCTAACTTAACAAATTGTTCGACGGATTCACGTTACAGCATCCTATTGTTTAAGTCTACTTCATCCGTTTTACACAAACACAGCCCTTTGATATTTTAAAATATTCGTAACATACTCGTATGTTCTCAGAAATATTCATATTTTTAAAAATGTAATCTGAATAAGCCTCACGGCTAGAAGAACACTTTCAATAGATTTTCAAGTCAAGACGATCTGATATATAATTTTTCTCCCATAATCTTTAGGAACCACCCTCAGTTTTGTAGTCCCCATGTAGATCTCTTTCATTTGAGAATGACAATCGAATAAATATATGTAAGCCATGCGTACGAGTCATTTCGTTGTGTCTGTGATTATACCCCTAAACACCAACACAACGAAAAAATGTGCGTCATACGCACAGCTTACTCATACAGATTCAATTGCGTTTCTTAAATGGAATTTACCATACACATCACGTCTCAGAGTTTCGCCGTTCTGCGTCTCACTTTACGCGTGTTGTATGTCAAATCTGAAATGTCACTTCATTGACCGTTGACATTCGGTTCGTTATTTGAGTGAGTTAGTATCTTCATTGCAGCAGTTTAAACGGGAAAATGTCGGTAATGCTTTCTATTAGTCTTATCAGAATAAATAATTGTATATTTGTACTGTTTTAGGTCACGTTTGTGAAATCTCCCTGTCAAAGTCGCGCACGTAAATTTGTGTTTTGTATTTTTCTGTAACTCTCAAACTGATGTCTAAGTTATCTCCAGATCAAAATGTCACCACTCGTACATGGTTTGAGATTATCTCACAACTCGTTAAATCTTTGTGTTTGTGAAAATCCAAGTAATAACTTCTTATTTAAAAAGAAAGTCTTACCCGAGTCGTGTGAATCTTCTATGGACCTTACTTTAAGCACTTTCACAAATAAATAAATTGCAAAGGGTGCCTCACCTGAGATGAATCTACCGCCGCACTATTCGCCGCTCTTTATTTAAGCGCACACCCCGGAACCCGGAACAAAGTATTAACATTTAGTTTTCTCAAGAAAATAACGACTACACCCTCCGTGCCTTAGCGCCTGGCTGCCGAGGGAGGATCTCCATCAATCCTCCGTTTGGCTGGCAAGTCAAGTTTTCTGATCTTTGCCGAATGCACCCCTGTCTATAACTCGTTACTTTCGCCAAAGAAAGATAAATTGATTATACGGCGGATCATATCGACAGAAAAGTGGCGGCTCCAGTTGCGGACACTAAAAATTTAATATTAACAATATTTTTATATGTGTGTTCTGAGAACACAATTATTGGATCACTGCGGGATTATTGTGCGTAGTGGATAAATCTAATAATATGTTTTCAGAACAAACATATAAAAATACTGTTAATAATAACATACCGGTATATGAAAGGAGTAAAAATATCAAAAATATTGATTTTCAAGCGAATTCTAGTCTATATGTTGAATTATACGGAAGAATATCATATACAGAGCTGTATATGATAATTCTTCGTGTAACAGAGCTAGTCCACGATACTTTGCGGATATTATGCTGCATTCATTATGAATCCAAAATATTTAAGCAACCATTCCAATCGGAGTTGGAAGGTTTATGTCATTTTCTTTGACTTTTTTTACTTTTTTATTTATTTCAAAAATCCTTGTTTACAATATATAGGTACTTAATAATAATTTAACAATAAAAATATAAGATAAGTTTACACAATTTTTTTTTTGTTAGATTTGTGGATTTTTTTTTTAAATGGAATAAATTTTTCTTATTCGATATAAGTTACTGTATATACAGGGTGTAACAGAACCAGTCCACAATACTTTACAGGTGGATTCCTGTCTTGATTGTGAGTAGAAAATGTTCAAAAAACCATAAATAGTTAAGGAGATGTGCGACATCCAAGTTTGCATTTTTTTTTCAATATTTCTGACTTATGTTTTGCGAAAGTTGAACTAACATTACAGTAACTCATATATTAATTATAAAAAAATCATTCTCTTTAATACAAGTCGAATAAAATGATAAAAACGTAGAAAAACGTTTATTGAAATGATTGTTTTTTTTATAATATTTTCGATATGAGTTACTAAAAATAATTCAAATTTATGCAAAAAAATAAGACAGAAATATTGAAAAAAATGCTAACTTTAATATTGCATATCTCAATAACTGTTGATATTGATAGATCATAGTTGCTTGAACATTTTCGACATATTATCATGGCAGGTATCCACCCGTTAGGTTTTTGCTACTAGCTATGAGACGCTTTATACTACCTAAAACTAAGAGTAGAAAAAATAAATACGCAAAACACAAATATAAAATGTTATCAAATTACTCTGGTATAATATTTTTACGTAGTCTGTATTTTGTTGAAGTATTAGAAAATTTCTGCGTTGGTTAACCATCATCTTACTACCCGAAATACCCAAGGTACCCGGGTACTCAACCTGGATGGATGTTCCCCCATACATATCTCACAATTTGATATTTATACAGTGGTCAAATAGCTCCTTATAATGTCACTACTTTTCGTCACAATGTCCGTCTTCTCTTTATTTCCCTCCCTTTCAAATAATTCGATTATTGGGATCCAAACAGACAGAAGCATCTGGCGTTTATGAATCCATGCATCTTCAGCGTTACAACCCTTGGTGGGTCCTAGCTGCCTCCAAAAAAGTCCTCCATGCTGCTCTGTCGCTGACTGGCATTTGGCGTTTATGAATGAAATTATATAAACCTGAAGTCGAAAATGGGTGCCCAGGTACCCGGGTAGTCATAAGGGTTAAATATCAAAATATCAAAATATCAAAATATCAAAATATCAAAATATCAAAATATCAAAATATCAAAATATCAAAATATCAAAATATCAAAATATCAAAATATCAAAATATCAAAATATCAAAATATCAAAATATCAAAATATCAAAATATCAAAATACCAAAATAAGAATTAAATATATCGTTTACTTTGGGTGTGGGTGTTATAAAAATGATTATATTATTTTAAAACGTCATGCCTGTAACTGAACTTTTGCCCCGCGAGATCTCCCCTCGCGTCCATTCTCAGTGTCGAATTTGTAACTCTCGACCAACTTTATAGATTTCAGTTAGATAATAAATCAAAAGGCTTAGACGGCTCGAGTTCTGTCGGGGGGCGGGGGCGGTGCCGAGTTCGATTTTATTTTCCAGGAAATAACTTTACCATCGCTTTAACACAATACCGGCGCGTGTTTGTATCTGTGCGCCTTCGTCATACAGGATATCCGCATTTTTTAAAGTTGACTCACTCGATATAGCCCACTTTCGTCCCTTGAGGACATCGGTCAAAGGTGCTTGACACGAGGGGATCTGGTAGAAGTAGTGATACAATGATTTATTTATAATTATTATGAGGAATAAAATACCGGTAGTTTCTTATTTAATAGTAGAATTAAATTAAAAAAAAATAATCCATAAAAAACTAACCCATAAAAACCAAGTTTTTCCAATACTCCGTTTTTCATTTTCGGGTTTCGTGTCTACCAGATGCGTCGGAGTATTAAAAATTTGAAAAATCCAAAATTACACTATAATTTTTTTTTTTAACGAAAATTTGATAGATCTTCTTCACCTAGATTGAATCACGGGAAAAAGGTTAAAATTTTTATTTTATATTAAATTGCATGTTTCGTATACCTAACAATATGTCTAGTATTCCTCTTTTACGTTCTGAATATGGGTATTTACTTGCACCGTTTGTCTTAAAGTTGGGTAGTCCATATTATTGCAGGTCCTTGGTCCTTGTACATTCTGTGACCTCCAGGATTCCTCTGTCTCTTCTAGCAATGCGCTCAAAGTAAAAGTGAATTATTTCCCCCCATATTTTGTAAAGAACCTTTCATCAGTACAGAGTTTTTCAAGATTATTTAATTGTTCTCTTCGCACCTTACGGAAGATATTAATGAACCTTTATAAAATTAAATTTTCCTGGAAAATAAAAAAAAAGTGGAATCCTGCACCCTTCCAGATAATGTCTAAGCCGTTAACTATTTGATTCGTTATTTTCAGAGGTATTAAAATAGTATATACGAAATATAACTTAATTTTTACTACCCGACAGAAGATTCGTATCTGCTCGATATTTAGGTTTATGACCCGAAGCGCGGAAATCCACTATCCGAATGCTTGGAAAAGCGATTTGCGATCAATTAGGTAACTGACAAGTAAACAAACTCATAACCGTGGAGTATATTGAGATTTGATGTCTTGTATATAATAATGTTGTACAGTAACTTGTTGGGAGAGTGGTTACGATTCTCGACTTGAGATCCTGTGGTCGGTGGTTCGAGACGTATTCTAAGGCACTAGCAAGTAAGTATTATTTTCATAGCATAATCAGTTAACCTTATTTGGAAAGAGTACGGATATTGATGCGACACGTATTCCGTGTTTGCATTTTTATTAGAAAAAAGGGATATTTAAATAAATACATCCACCTTTATATTAACTCGTGGCGTCTGCTTGCTTGCCGTCAACAAAAACTTTGCATCGATTTTTGACCCTTTTTCCGTGATCCGATCGAGCTGAAACTTGGCAAGTAGACTCGTGGCGACGATCAAGAAGATCTATCAAATTTTTCTTAAAAAAAAAATAATTATAGTATAATTTCGGATTTTTAGAAATTTTATTGGTTTTTTCAAATTGGAATCATTTGAAAAGTTTGATTACGGCGCGACGGTCCGATAACGTCGTGGAATATTTTCTAAATTTGAATTACTCCGTCGGTATGCATAATAGGTACTTCACTACGAATGTCGAAAATCTAAATTGTCTGACAAATGTTTTTAGAATTTAATTTTCAAAGCATGAAGTGTCTTATCAAAGCTCAAAACATCTGACATTTTAGAAATATATTCAATTACTGTAAGTTTAGTGTTATGTTATATGTTTTAATTCATCTTTAATTGTTGTTATATTTTACAAAGGAAGGGAGTATAATAAAAACTTGGTTTTTACTTTTTTTACTTTTTAATTGTTACTTTTTTACTTTGTTACTTTTTTCCACACTTTTTTATAGTGCACGCTCTAGTAAAATCTTGTATCTATAACTTTGGCACAATATTGCTAGATTTTGGAATATTATGCTGACCGGTGAGCATCTTTGTTTGTCTGTGACCGTACAAATCCTTTAGATAAGAAACAGAGTGAATCAGAAGAATACAGTGAGACGTAGCGTCCTTCTGATAAGGGAGGAACTAGTCCATCTATCTGGATTAATATTTTCAGTAAGTTCATTCAACATTGTATGTATAGACTTATTGAGTCATCAAATTGACAACCAAAATAATGCGAGACGTTTTAACGAGATAACGTTTTTATGAGATATTTGCATAAATACAGGTTTTAAGATCTGATACTAATCTGATCTAAGTAAATCGCCGAGTGGAAAAATATATCTCTAATGTACTGCAATTTTCCATAAAATCTTGCTCTTACTGAAATACTTTTTTTTTTGAAACTGAAACGTTCTATAAGAATGTTCGAGACAATGGGTTGATTGGTCACTGCGATCAAAAAATGCAGTGTAATTTAACCTACCCTAGCCTAGCCTACTTTACTAAAAGGCACTATTTTTTTGTAATTTACGGATTAAAATGCTTTATTTCTTTAAAAATTATGCATTTTTTACAACATCTACATAACAAATATTATCTTTTCATTCATTCGAAGGTACTGAGTGGGGACCCACCACTTTCCCTGGGCCATTCTATGAGTCAACGGTTCCCATATCAGCCCTACTCTTGCGTCACCAGGTTGACATTTTTTTTCGCTTTTCATTCATTAAATCACAAAAATACAACAGCGAATATATAAAAAAATAAAGCAAATAAGTACAGCAGCATAAATTCCAGAAACATGGGCAAAAAACAGAATGAGTACAGAAGCAATAGTTATATAAACATGAGACAGTAGAGCTGTCATACAAGAAGCTGGGGAGGAGGATCTGGCGGAAGGGACAGTAAAGTGGGACCCACCACAGACCCAGGGCCGTTCTACGAGCAAAAGCTCCCGTATCGGCCCTACACTTTCACCATTGATTTAATGCTAAAGCAGCTACCTCGCTACGCCGCTGATGATGCAAGCATTCGTGCGACGCGGCGAGGAAACTGCACTAACCACTTCACTGTCTCTGGGGTGCGTTACGAAAAACAATTTATTCAAAGAAAATAACAATACATTTAAAAAAATCACAAGTAAATAACAAAATATAAACAAAAGGCAAAGAAAAGAATACAAAGAAAAGAAAATAGCAAAGCATAAATATCAAAAATCAGAAAATAACAAAGCATGAATATATATGGTGGAAGGGACAGTGGATGTTTGGGTTTGGGTTTGGACAAACACTTCCTAAAAGGGAAGGACATATACAAAAAAGATGGCTGGTTCAGTTTTAGACGCTCACAGGATCCACGGTCTTAGCAGATAACTCACCCTCGGAGCAACTCCCAACGTGACATCCACGTCCGGGCGTAGGCTTAAAAGTGTCTGAGATTATTTCCTTTTTTAATGAGGTCATCGTTCCTAGGTGGACGATGCCCCACTCCCTCATACTCGCCTAACGTCTCCTCTCTCGCATTCACCGAAGGTACTCCTAGATCTTACTGCTAATAATTCGAAGTTACTGATGCTTGTAGCCGATACATTATTGCAAGTCAGGTCGCGTTGCAACGCTTTTTCCGGCTTACTTTAACACGTACACTCCCGATAATTTTTCTTTGAGTTACGTGATTCACTCCACGCAGATACCTCCGGATGATTCATTTTGCCTGTCCCGATTTATTATACTTTTGCAGAACGATCGCGTAATGTATGCATACGTCCCATAAACATCTCCGAGGCTTGAGAAGCTGTTCAGACAGACAAATATCGCGGAAAAGTGCCGTTCAATCAATGGAGCAATTTTCCTAGGATGTTCTCATTATTCTGTCAAAATTCATTTTTATATTTCCCGCGTTATTCCATAAAAATAAATGTATGTAAATATATTCAATGCGATTCGCCAACAAATCCGGAAAAACATGATGAAAGCAAACTGAAAATATCGCGGGATATATTCAATAGGAATGGATAGAAGGGAGAATAAATTACCCTTTTAGAAGAATGGAAGCGTGAATTTTGACAGGAGCGAGAGAAATGACTGCTGTCTCGCTTCTCCGCTTTCTATCTATCATCTTCAAGTGACGCCACATTGTTTTTCGAGATCGATAAAATGTCTTCCGCGTCTCTCAATGGACCGGAACTTTGTTTGGAACAAGTTTAATTCTTCTCTGAATCATTCTACAATATTTCCGACGAATTTGTGATAGGACGAAAAAGATAATTTTGTTAGTTTTATTATTTATTTAAAATTAACTTTTACCACAGGTAGGCACCAGAAATTTAAGTGGAAATTCTTATTTTTTTTAATTGGTTGAACAACTTTGATTTTATTATTTGTTTTAATCTACTTATATTCGTAAATTACACCTACATGTTTCGAAAAAACCTTTCCAACGTCAGTGTGTTTTATAAATGTCAAAATATCAAAATGAATAATGTTTTTTGGTTTTATAAATCATTTAAAAAAATTATTTTTAAAAATATTATTGCTGAAATTCTTGATTTTGTTTTTCCAAAACATGTCGTTGTAATTAATGAATATAAGTAGATTAAAACAAATAGTAAAAAATATATATATTTTTAAATTTTAATTGAAATTCAAAATAAATTAAAGTTAAATAAATATTATTAAATTCTACAGGTTAAGTGTTATTTAAAATGTAACCGCTGACTTTACTGATAATGGCCTTACAAGCCGAAACAGCTATCACATTTAAAATAAAACTTAACCTGCAGAACTAAATAACAAAACACAAAAACTATAAATATATTTTAGCGGAAAGAAAATAAACACGAGAACTGATTTGGGTGAAAAATCAACACGACATTTTGAGACTATTTTTTTTAGCTAAATTGTTGATGTGGACGCCTTAACTGGATTATTTCATGGTCTTAATGGTATCATTGCACATGGGGAGGTCAACGTTAAAATACCACCCTTGCATGGCATGTTGGTGAGTCTTCTGTGATTTTTGTCAAAATTAATAAATTATCCACTGCAGTTGGTCAACCTCTAATTCAACATTACGCTTTTCAGGTGTAATCGTGATTCGTGATGGTGGTCAGTCAGAATTAACTTCCAAATCTTCTTCTTACCCTCTGTACTAATTCTTTTATAACAACAAGTACGATGGGCAAAAATTCAATTTCCATTCTAAAATAACCAATTAATAATTAATCCAAATTTTTAAAAAGTACTTTCGTTACCTACTTTTATGCAATTAATCGGAAATTTTCAGACAGGAATGTAAATAGTTTATTTAAGAATATAATAAAAAAAATTCACATTAAGACAGTAATATAAATTCTTTAATTTTAGTAAACAATCAAGTTCATTATAAGTAAAAGTATTTCAACGGAGAATATAATGAACGATTTGTCCTTATGATAAATATAAGGAAACTCACAGGTAGATCGAAAATATAAAATTTATATAATATAAAATATTACATAAAAATGATTTTATGTGAATCAGAAATGTAGATATAAGGTGAAGATTATGAAAATTTACGAAAAATGATAAATTTTCAAATATTTTTTTTATCCAGGTCTTATCTGCAGTCCCTGGTATCCAGGATGTCCGATGTATGCATGCAGAGTGAACTTCTGATGAATGTCAGCAAATCGAAAGTGATGGTATTTGAGAGAGAAAAAAGAGTGACTGTGATGTAATTGTAAACAACGAATGCTTAGAACAAGTGAACGAATTTGTGTATTTGGGAAGTATGTAAAGTGACTGCGGGACAAAAAGTTAATGATGCTCTGAATGCAATTATGGCCAATAAGAATCTGTCAAAGGAAGTAAGACTAGCGGTACATAATGGCGTTCTAGTACCAACCCTGGTGTATGGAAGTGAAGCCTGGAATCAGTAAAGGAGGAACGAAAACGTAATTTTTCATTACGTTATTCTTACAAACATTTATTTATTAGCTCAGTGCACACAAATATAATTGTCAGTTTCATTGTATAACAAATGATTCCACTCACAAATCCCGAAAACAAATTGACACGAAAAAAAACACTCTCTTCAACCGAAATAAAACAATCCATTCCATAATTTATCGACCACAAATAACGAATAGTCATTTTATCGGGGAAAGAATTACGGCCTATCCTTTATATTAATTGCTGGTCATTTGTCTACCGGAGATTTTTATTCAAAGCATAGCACAACACCCGCCCCGAGTGATACATGTGTCTACAGGCAGTGCCGAAAGTGCGAGGGTAATTTGTTATTTATCGGCAAAAGTTTTCATAGTGCTTTTCAGTGTTACACAATTGGTACATGTAATGAGGCGCGCTTTAGGAGGCCGTAGCGAGAGCCACTTCGACCTCACCCATACAAGCACGCTTGTGCATTTCAATTTTCTTTCTATCTACCAACAGCATGCATTTTTTGCCATGTAACAAAAATGTTAAGAGGCATACTACATATGTTGAAAAAATTATATTTAAGTTTACTAAGCGAGCTTAAGGATTTCATATATATTTTATGATTTTATATGATTATATGAGTATACAGGGTTATTTGTAAAACATTAATAATCTCCCTGCCTTGATTATGAGTCGAAAATGAAGCAGCCACGATCTAATATGTATAGTTATGGAGTTATGCAATATCAAAATTTGCATTTTTTTTTTCGATATTTCTGACTAATTTTTTACAAAAGATTGAATTATTATTACAGTAATTTATATTGATTACAAAAAATTCATTCTTTCAATAGAAGTTCAATAGAAAACTCTGCAGAAATTCCAATTTGAATGTTTTGTAATTGGAATTCGAAAGTTTTTATTATTTTGTTTGGCTTGCATTACAGGGAATGAATTTTTCATATTCTGTAAATATCACTGTAATGACAGTATAACATTTTAGAAAATATGAGTCAGAAATATTTAAAAAAATGCAAACTTTGATGTCGCATATCTCCATAACTATTGATATTAGGTCAACATTTTCGACTCATAATCAGGGCAAGAATATAGTTCTGCGATTTTTTTATTTTTTATGTAACCCTGTTTATTTTTTATAAAAAATAAAATAATAAAAATGAATATTTGACAAGCTGTGACAATTTAATCATATTCTTCTGCACAAATTTATTTTAATCGATTCCAATAATAGTGTTCTGTACTTTTAGTGATTTAATATTTTTGTATTGCATTTAAATTTGCAATACCAATTATAGGCTACTATAACAATACATTTCTTTGTTTCAATTAAGTTTCCCCTTTGAGAAATACACTTCTTATCTAGTAAAACTTTTCGTTTAAGAATTTCTTTTTTCATGTCTTCATATTGCATTATTTCCTCCTACACGGTTTTGTATGAGCTTTTTATATTGTCCATTAAAAATTATGTTTTTAATATGAATAACAAAATTTTGAAGTAAGTAGCTATTGTAATCAATAAACATTCAACAATTGAATTCAGCACATCCTTGTCTTTAACATTGTTCTCTCCAAAAACCGGGGAAAGTGATCGATTTTACATTTCGTTGGACGCCATTTTATTGTTTGATGACATGTGTGGCATGAAAGCTTATTACAAAAATGGCAATGTCAAAAAAACTAAAGGTGATTGTAGTAATACTGTTTTGAACTAAAGGCATTTGTAGCTTACAAAGAAAGATCATTTTTTGTCTGTTTTGTTGGTTTGGCTCTTTGCCACTCATATAACAGAATAATTTCAACCAAATGTAAAATGGTTGTTGAATGATGACTTGTGTTTTTATTGAAAATACGTTTAATTGTAAATTTACAAGTTTTTGATATTTAAAACAAATACTGTGGCGGTATTGGTATCGCTATTCTCCGATAAGGAAGAGTTCTAGGTTTGTATCCCGGTGGTAACCAAATACCTATTTTTTCTAGGGACAGGTTTTATCTATATACCCTTCAAATGTATTTTGTATATTGTTATATTTTTTTCACTTAAGTTTTGAGAGAAATAGAATCTCTCATCGGCAGGTACAAGTATCAAACTGACTGACAAGGTTAGTATTATTTAATGATCATCTTGAATTATCTCTTCAATGTAAATGCCAAATACATCAATAATACGTTTTCATCTAATTTATTTTAAATGAATGCTAAAAGTTTGTCGAAACAATATTCAGGAAAATGGTTTTTCTTATTTGAAATCCTATTGTAATTTACATAATAATCTTAAAACGCATCCACAATATATTTTGAAAATAACTTAAACGTAGGTAAGTACGGAAAAAGCATTTCGTATTTAACTACCTGCATAAGCACAATAACACGGATTGCCTTGTACTAATCTCACTAGATTTAATAAATTAAAACAACAAAATTGAAATAAGAGTAGCTTCTTGATCTTGTGGTTAGGGCACTCGCCTCATGATCCAAAGGTCACGGTTTCGAACCTCACTCCAGACTAGCAATTTAGTCCTATTTTTGTAGCACAAGCGTTTAGCTTAGTTTGAAAATTGTAAGAATATTGATGTGATAGGTATTCCGTGTTCGCATCTCTATTTTTTTTTAAATAAATAAATAAAAACAATCTACTTCATCACCCTGGCAGCTTCTCCATTCTTCTGTCTCAGTCCAGCCAAGATGCCTGTCTCCCGCCCCTGCATCTTTCGATCTCTCCCTTATTATTAAGTGTAGACGATGGTACTTCGAGCACGACCAAGAAAACCAATTTTACGCTGTTTGACCATGAACATTAACTGCAGGGAATTTTCTTACTCGCAACGCCGCTTTGGGTTGTAGAATATTTGTGCATTTAATATATATTTTGCGGTTGCTTAAACGATCTTCTTCGTATATATAAAAATTATTGTTGTTTGTTCGTATTTTATGTGCTGCAATACCGTTTGTCCTATCTGACCAAAATTTTGCAAACTTATTTTTTTAACCCAGCGGGTGACTAAGGTGATACTTCTTCTCTCCTTTTTTACCCTTCCCCATCCCCCTGATATATTTTCTATTTGGCATATTTTTTTTTTAGGACCCGGCGGGTAACAAAGGTTACATTTGCCCCCTCTTACTTTACCTCACCCCCACTTCGATATAATTTCAATAAAAATTTACACCGTTTGACCGATCTGATCCAAATTTTGGATACTTCTTCTTTAAGACTAGGCGGAAAATATGGGCCACATTTTCCCTCCCCTTGAAACCACCCTCTCCTCTTGGTATATTCTCTGTAAAAATCCATACCGTTTAACAGATTTACCCAAATTTTGCATACTTTATCTTAAGGACCCAATGGAAAACAAAGGTCACATTTCCCCCTGGATATCCCATCCATCCCGGCCTACATGAAATGGAAACATTGTTTTTTTGAAGCCTTTGCAAACAATAGAACTTTTTGTTTCCCCCCACAAACTTATCTTTAACTTAATCCTTATCCTATGCAACGCCAGATACAAACAGCTAGTTATATAAAAAAAACTATTTCAAATGATTACAAGATATTGAAAATAATTAAAATATAATTAAAAAATTGTAGGCGTATTCTTTAATTGTAGGGTATAAAAGCAAAGGCAGCAATATCCAAAAGAAAATTGAATCTAATAATCATCGAGGATCACTAATTTATAATGTACTGAATTCGATATTTTATAGCATAGCCTATAAATGTATAGGAAATATGATTTTGAAAGGGAAAGTTACATAAAATCTAGAATTCAATATATTTTAAATCAGTATTTTAATATTCCACAATTATTGCATCATTATCATTTAAACTAACAATTTTAATTATTTAATAAAGCTTTCTTTTTATGTTAATAGTTTAATACTTATTTTTTCGCTTTGCACCATACCTTTCTTACTTAGTTTGTCATATGTATTTTAATAATTTTTGTTGTATACCTTATTTTTTATATATCTTACCTATTATATACCTGCATGTGATGATTTTTGTTTGTAAATCCATGTCCTCTTATATTTTATATGTCGCTTATATCATAATTTTATGCATGTATGTATACTTATACGGAATCTCTTGAATACTGGAATAAAGAGATAACTCAATAAATAAATAATATCACAGATAAAAAAAAAATAACCCATAAAAACCAAGTTTATACTATACTCCCTTTCTTTGTAAAATATAACAATAATTAAAGACGAATTAAAACATATAACATAACACTAAAGTTACAGAAATTTAATATATTTCAAAAATGTCAGATGTTTTGAGATGTCAAGATTTTGATAGATTCAATTATCATCAATATCGTACTTTATGAATTTCCAGCGTCAAATAATTTAGTCAGAATCAGATTTGAGTAATGTAGAATTCTTCAAAACTAAGCAGAAATCTAAAAGAAATGAATTATTATTTGATTTTTTTCCCAAAAAACCCAATTATGCTGTCATATGTGAACCAATTGTTTTGTAAATTTTCGAAATTCGTAGTGATGTACCTATTATATAAATAAATTATTATTTGATTTTTTCTGGCCGGTTTTTTCGGTTATCGGGCCGCTATGCTAGTAATCAAACTTTTCTAATGATTTCAATTTGAAAAAACCAATAAAATTTCTAAAAATTCGAAATTGTACGATACTTATTATTTTTTTTTAACGAACATTTGATAGATCTTTTTGATCGTCGCCACGAGTCTGCTTGCCAAGTTTCAGCTCGATTGGATCACGGGAAAAGGGTCAAAAATCTATCCAAAGTTTTTGTTGACGGCAAGTAAGCAGACGCCACGAGTTAATATAAAGGGAGTAATAAAATTATTCAATCACTCTATTAATTATTTGGCACAAATGGTATCTTGGCTACTATTTATTTTTGAATGCCTTGACAGAATTTTTTTCACTTACCTAAGTTAACTGATGCCGTTTTTATTCATTCAATATTCATCGGTTATATGTATCTCTCAATCTTCATCAATTGATTGAGGGTGACATTAATGCAAAAGTAATTTCAATATAAGGAAGCGGTATCTCAACTTTCATATTATTGTCGTATATAAAGAAGAAGCGTATCCAAACAAAACAGAGAAGCACTTAACAAATGTTCCCGAGAATTTTGTAAGAATTGTTAAATTCAGTTTTAACATGAATGTGTACTGACTTATCTATTGATTGTTCTTTACTAAAGGAACAAAACATTTATACATATTCATGTTTTTAATTTAAGATTTAGTGTAGAAAATAAATGTTATTATTGGGCAATAATAATGTAGTATAATATACAGAATAAGAGGTCAAATGAGGCCTTATGAGATTGTATTTAAACTTGAACATACGCAAGTCAGTATTGATTTTCAATATATTTCAGTTACCT
The DNA here is from genome assembly GCA_016648135.1 of Agrypnia vestita. Taxonomy (NCBI): domain Eukaryota; kingdom Metazoa; phylum Arthropoda; class Insecta; order Trichoptera; family Phryganeidae; genus Agrypnia; species Agrypnia vestita. The sequence goes on from JADDOH010000412.1 coordinate 46,734, forward strand.
AATTAGCTTATAAATATTGTATTTTTAAGAGGTATATTAAAAGTGAAATAACAAAAATCTTGGTAAAGTCCAGGTAATTGGTTTTATTGGAATGTAATTTAATGCCAATCGTGTGTATACATAGTTTTTATATTTTTTGATATTATTTATATTATTTTATATCCTCAATTGGTTACCATACTCTTCTATGTATAGTTTTCTCGGATATTCTGCCGTGTATATGTGACCTCTCTGGCCAACGTTTCGGATCCCATTGCAGGGTCCATCATCAGCCCTGGCGTTGGCCAGAGAGGTCACATATACATGGAAGAATATCCCAGAAAACTATACACAGAAGATTCTGAACGGCCGTGAAAACCTAAGGACATGGTTAACATACTCCTTGGAAGAGCTCCAGGTAACTGAAATTTTAAAATGACTTTATGAAAGGTGATCTTGTATTTTAACAAACGCAGTTTACGCCTAAATAAATGAATATACTTTATTTAATTAAATCAGTCTACCGTGTGTAGTTTTCTGGGATATTCTGCCATGTATAACTGGCTTTTCTGGCTAACGATACGGATCCCATTGCAGGGTCCATCATCGGGGCTGATGGATCCTGCAATGGGACACTGGAACGTCTGCCAGAGAGGTCATATATATGGCAGAATATTCCAAAAACTGTACACGTAAAATTTTAAGCGGTTGAGAAAACCTAAGAATATTTTTAAATCAGATAAAGGTTTAATATTTCATTCGAATACAAAATGAAATGAGTAAATATTTGAACCTCTGTATTTAATGATATAAATTCTACAAAATATTTTTCATTTGCATTAAATTTAACTTAAATAACTAAACACCACACCGTTTCTCTGCAGGGGCAGGAAGAGAGGATAGAACGCCACTCTCTTCTAGCCTTGCACATCACTTTTGTAATAACCATATAAACACTTTCTCATGCATGCTCTTCGAGTGTTGAATCTTTTAAGAGGGCCGTCCTCTAATATTAAGTTTATTAGATAGCGCCGGGTCTTTTGCAGACGAACTATATGCCTCATATATTTTCTTTACTATTCTACTTCTTCACTCACACGTTCTGCATGTCCAAACAATGCTTGTACAAAAACGAATTTTTGGATAAATCTACAGTTATTTAGGTTTTTGGGTAAATTTACTTACATACTTTAAAACTTGATACAATTTAATCTCTTAAAGCACACAACTATAATCATTACTATAATTTTCGCGGTTAAATTTGTTGAAACCTACTGATTTGAATATAAAAAACCTTTGATTTGAATATAAAAAAACTAATCCACAAAAACCAAGTTTTTCTTATACTCTCTTTCTCATTTACTAGTGGAAACAGGTTCGGCGCTTAACCTACGAGTTGGGCTCAAGCTGGGCGACGCTACGAAAGCCAGTAATAAAAAATTTCGAAAAATCAAAAATTTTACTATAAATATATATTTTTTTAAACAAAAACTTGTTAGCTCATTTTTGTTGTCGCCACGAGCCTATCTGCAAAGTTTCAGCTTGATTGGATCACGGAAAAAGGGTTAAAAATCGATCCAAAGTTTTTTCGACAGACAAGCAAGCAGACGCTACGAGTTAAAAGAAAGGGAGTAAATCGGTAATTCTTTTAATTATTTTAATCAAAGATTTTTGTTTTAGTATGATTGGTTTATATAATATTAAAAGTGGACTGCAAAATGGCAATGCATCAGCCTGGCTTGAGAACATTTCCTGCTAATTTATAAGGCCCAATCAAGTTAGAAACATTAATCAGGTATAAGGTACGCTACCCAGCGGTCTACACTGACAAATAAGGGACCGAACCCTTTGGTGATTTTTACTTGGGCTACAATCTCAACGAATTAATTAATTCGTTTCATTAATAAAGGCTTTTCAAGCTTTCAACTGGCAATCACCCAAATTAATTCAATACCAAAGAAGGTTGAGAAAACATAATTTTTCCTTTAACAAGGTTTATCATTAATTTCATAATTTAATATTATTTAAGATATTTAAAATATACAGTATCTTCGATAAGAGTTTAAGTGGATTAATAAACTATCAATTAACTGACATTATAAATAAACAGTGAATTTATTTATCAGTGAAGAGAACTTTTGAAGTGTTGCTGTTAGTGATTCGAAAAGCTTAGAATAAGAGTGCTTACAAACGAATCAGACTTTGCTCTCACATCTTGGAGATTTGGCGGAATGAAAATGTTCTCAGATTTTCACGGCTGTTCAGAATATTATGTGTGTAGTTTTCTGGGATATTCTGGCCGACATTTTAAATCCGATTGCAGGGTCCATCTTCAGGGCTCACATCAGCCCTCACATAAATAGGTAGAATATCCCAGTTAACTAAGCTTAGAAGATTTGGCGATATGCATTATGTTTTATTTGGTACATAAAACAATATACCTACATTTATTACGTCCTCAAGGCAATTGCATTGATTTCCCGCAACTTATATAGAGTTTGAGATTGGTTTCGAGACCGGTCTCATTCATGTACACGCACCATAAGTTTTTTGACGAGAGATTTGCTGAAAAGTGTCGTTGTGTTTCTTTTCGTTATTAGGGTGTTTTTTGGAGGGATAGTACTTAAAAATGAAATAAAATACATACAAATCGTATTAATCGACATGGAATTGGCTTTATTGGAAAGATAATATGGTAAAGTATAGTTTTAAGAGGTTTGATTTTCGAATAGGCAACATCGTTTCCAGCGACAACCATTTTGAAAGCTGACCACTGATTTGTGCTCATTGTAAAATTTCATAAATAAAAACAGTAAAATTCATTCATCCTTTCTCATATTCCAATTATTTCTTCCTTCACCGGAACCACAGCACTGATAAATGATAAGTTTTGCGTTAGTTGAAATAATCACTCTAGATATTGATCGATGTGATTAATTATAGTAACGATGTGTCTCGTATTTATTGGTGTAATTGTTGCAGAAACTCCGGAGAGTGAACCCTCAGTGACGGTGGACAGGCTGAGGTACTCCGCGGGCGACAGGGTGAAGGCCAACTGCTCGTCGTCTCACAGCTACCCGGCTGCCAACATCACGTGGTTCGTCAATGAACAGAAGGTAAGAGCGAGACGTTATTGTGAACAAAGATTGTAAAAAAATTGTGGACGTCCAGGCCTGCCAGGAAGCTAGTCCCTCGAGCGTGCAAATAGACCAACCACGTTCGAGATGATCCACCGATTTTTTAAAAATTTTATTTTTTATTTTTATTTAATATTAAAACTACATTTAAATCATAATACATTTGTCTATTACAATCTACTTAGATACATTTTATTTTATTGCTTTGCCTCTCCAAAAATGAGACTTGCTCATGTGCTTGGTGAGGGGCTTACACTTTATTAGTTTATTTTGGATTTGGCTTATTTGTTCCTTAGCTATATGTCTTGTTATGCATTGTCAAATTGTATTGATCTAAAGTGTTGGTTTATTTTTTCTTTAATTGTTGTAAGTCATCGATTTTCTTAATATCTGTAGGTAGGTTATTGAAGTTTTTTATGCCCAAGTATATGTAGTTTTGTTGACACAGTTTGGTATTATATTTTGGGATTTAAAATTATTTTTGAATCTTAATGATGTGTTTTTTTCAAATTTAGCAGATTAGAAGCTACTTTACTCGTTCTGCATTATTGTTAATTCACGCATATGCCTCCAGGGTCATACTTGCTACCTGTATAGATTTCATGTTTTGACAGATGGACGTGACCTTTCCATAAACACGCGCCTTTCGATTCACCCACAAGGTAAATTCAATTAAAGGAAATATTTCGCGATACACGCATAACCACACATCTGTTACCAAATCACTTTCTACCCTTCTCGTCTTCTCAATTACTCTGATCATGATCATAAAATCTCTCGATACTCTCAACATCGCGTTGCATGATTGCTTTGAACAATAAAAAATGCCAACCAGGCAGCGATGCCCTCTCTGCCCTTCTCAATTACTCTAATTGACTATTTATTTTCTAGTACGCTCAAATTTTTAAGAACACTTTTACTTAATTTTGTTTCCAGATGGATCAACATTAATTCATATTATGTATAGCTGTAACCCGTCAAAAATGACCGTACTTTTACATGTCGGTTCCTAAGGAATAAGTTTCTATTTATTTTAATACGAAAAAAAAAAAATTTTTCGTAACAAAAATCGTGAAAAATTATACTATAAAAATGTAACGGAAGTTACATGAAGTTACGCGAGTGGACAACGAAATTATTATAATTGGTATGTTTCACAGAGACGAAGCTGTTTATATGGATGTATTTTTGGGCGTTACAGGGTTTGCGAGCTGTCACAAGGCTGCAATAAGTGATCATTTTACACAGCGTAACGTTTACGATTCCACCCATATCACGCCATTTATCATTATATTGGTATTATTAAAATATATTGGTGTAGTTAAGCATCATTACGCTTATTAACATAGTATTTTTTGGCAGGTCCCCGGGTTCATGGTGTCCTCAATAGTGACTTCTCCAGATGGCATGGAGACCTCCAGCTCAACTCTAGAACTAGAAACTAACTTAATCGGAGGCGCGACGTCTGTTTCCAGACTGAGGATCAGGTGTGAGGCCTCCTTATTCGAGCTCTATCGAGTCTCCAGTCAAACTGTTGAAGTCAAGGAAGATAGACCGCAGCTGGCTTCTGTTATGGGCCAGAGTTTGCCAGGTATGGAAATTTTTACGTACTAAGCAAAGGGAAAATTATTGCTTGAAATGCCATATTTTTTGAAATTTATAACAGAATTCAGGAAAACGAGTAATAAATAAATAAATAAATAAATAAATAAATAAATAAATAAATAAATATAACTTTATTCCAGAATGTGGAGAGGTTCGTGCAATCCCACAAATTCCATATAAAAGTAGGTACACACATTAAAAATATTATATAAAACAAAAGAGACATAAAAAATCATATAAAATAGAGGAGAAGTATTATAAGTATTAAAATTATTAAAATAAATATATCGTAAAATATCGTAATAGTCAATTATGCGGGGCCAGTATCTTTCTCCAGTGTGCATCGATGCTGGATGCTGGAGTAAGGCGGGCTTCCAGGATGAGGATATTTCCGGAGCTGTATATCCTTTCCCTCATCCCTGCCACCCTGGATCTTATGAGGGCTGCAAAGTTGGGAACACGCCCCTCAGTGACCATACCGGAAGCACTGCAATATCTGGGAAGGCCAAACATCATACGGAAGGCGTTGTTATATTGTATGCGAAGTCTTTCTATGCTGCTCTTTTTATAATTTGTCCAGAGTTCACATGTATATAACGTTGCACAGAAGGCAAGGAAGAGCTAATAGTGAAACAATAATTAAACTCTCTGAAATCAATTCCAACTAGAAAATACGTGACGTAAAGTCTTTTTATTTTATAATAATCTTATTCCACGAAAATAAATACTAGTAATATCAGCAGAAAAATCTGAACGAACCGTTAAAAATATCTGCCTAGATCTGATATACAAGAAACACTTCCAAAATAATCTTGTCTGTTAAAAATAAAATCAAAAAGTAATTCCTTTTATTTCGTTAAGCATGGAATTAATAAATACATTAAATGGGCGTTCTTTTAAAATTCTTAATGACATAGTTATACTTTTTCTTAACATATTTTTTTTTATGTGTAACATCTGTCCTCTCGCTTTCCTGCAATCTGTGGCAGTGATTTCGTGAAAAAGGACGGAAATGCGTAACAGGAAATAAGACGCGCGCAATTTCATTTAACCAATGAGCGCACACGGAGAACGCGCGATGGAAAAAATCATAGTTTATAAATAAATCAATATCCAGCAAGTGCCATCACAGCGAAGATGTGATAGCACATGCTTCCAAAGCTTCTGATTTTGTATATATGTTGCAAGGCTGGTGTCAAATGTATAGATGTTGTGACTTTGATATATTTTGGCTTATATCTTCGAAACTATCCAATAAATATTTACTTTGTTTTACATTAATGTAAACAATAACTACCCTTAATGATTTACATTCTCAAATTATATGTAATTTGTGATTATTTTAAAATATTTATCCAAATTTTTCATATTTCACACACACGGCACACAACCGTCATCTACGAAAATAAATAAAAACATATAATTGACCAAACACATTTCTAAACAAAAATATAGTGCGGCAAAATTCAATAATAAATTAATGCTCATACATTTTTCTATACTTGTGTTTACTAATTGATAAATATATAGCTAGGTTAGGTTTTTAAATTTTGATGTTAATTTCTGTTTGTGCTCAATTGATATTTTTAATTGTCAGATTTGAAATGACTCGTTCGTTTTTTTTACGTAAGATGTGTTTTCAGTTAGAGATATAGGAATTTAATTTTGTTTGTTGTTTCAGGTGGTTCAGCCAGCAAAACGCTCCACTGCTCGCACGTGCTCCTGCTGTTGACTGTTTTGAACCTGTTTACTAAACTTTTTCTAGATAATCCAAATCTGCTGACTGAGAGATAGTTGGATTACTCTTTGAGTTAGTTAACCGAGTGAACTAACTAATTCACGCTTCTGGATAGCTTTGGAGAGAGCAATTTCAACATCAGAAAATATCATTACGGTATTTATTTTTTTATACGAACATAGATACAGCATTAGATACGCTAATTTTTGAAATGTAATTACGAAGATTGGAAATGAATACATATAATATGGTTTTTCATTTAATTTCGCAGTATTTCACCACAGGAATAGGAAAGAAATTTTTTCTAAAGATTTTTTTTCAGTTTAATAATATTCAGTCAATAAGGAATAAAATTGTGAAGAAGTCTCTCCAATAATATTGTATCCAAAGTCAATAAATTGATAAATAATTATTACAATACTAAAAATAGGGTATGAAGGTACTACTGAATGTTTATATTTTATTATTTAATAATATTGTACATATATTTAATTAAATATACTATGCATATTTCTAATACAACAATGGTTCTGACTAAGAAATAGGAATTTTGTGATAACATACTGAAAGATAGTTAAATATTTAGCGATAGTTAAATGTGAATTTTGAATTCAAATCTTTTGTACAATTTAAAACAATGTTCGGTTAGTCTACTTGTTTATCGACTCACGAGTATGCGTTTGAGGAAATATTTTATGTCTGAGAGAAGTTTAATACATTTCAGTAATGGTCTATAGTACTGATTTTATCAGATTGAGAGGAATTATTCAATTTTTGAAAATGTGGGCATCTTCGATCGTTCAAATTGTACAATTTTTTTGAATTAACTAGTTAAAATATAAAAATAAATATTATATAAATATTATTTCCTTTGTGTATTAAAAATAAATTGTTTTAAAATACCAATAAGAATGTTTTGTTAATTTGTTACAGAAGATATTGAATATATTGTGTAAACCTTATAATATAAACTTTAATTAATGTGCAATAATATACGAATTTAATTAGATATAATTTAAAAAAATAATCATTAATATATTAAACTGATTATTAAAAATATTCAATTTTTTATTATACTCCAAGCCTACTAATCTTAAACAATGGTGTTAGAATTTTTGTTTTAATAAAAATATTTGACGAATCTCAAATATTTTGGTTGGATTACTTTTGTAATATTGAAATCAGTTTAAAACTAATGTAAATTTGGTAAGGATATAAACGTACTCTGATGTAGGTTACTGTATGTTTTAAAATGTCCATATTTATAAATGATATTTTTTAAGTAAATTCATTAAATTTCATTGAAGGAGTGACTGAAAAATATTTTATTATTTTCTAACTGCATGTGGTCACGTTAAATCTGCGTGAAAGTACTATTTACATATATTTAATTTACCGTACTTCTAACGTAAATAATTTTTTTTATGTTATTTTAATGTTTTAATTTTCATGTCATATAATTAATTATTTGTAGAAATAATTATACACAATGTTATGTTATTATTTCACATCTCGATAACTGAGTATGATTTGTCGTATAAAATATAAAAACAAAAATAATTTGGCAGATATTTTTTGTACATTATTATTTTTTCATAAAATATATATCATTTGGGCTTGTTCTCAATGTTTGATCAAATGCTGTTTTACGAATATTTTTTAACAAGTATTATTCCATTTCCCATTTGAATCTATTTCTATATGTTATATAAATTACCAGATTTTACCAGATAATAAAAATACTTTTATTATAGAAAAATAAGTCTTTCAAAGAATTTTTTTAATGTATTCTGGTGTAATCACTTTGTGGTTTGACTTATTAAATAAATTAAACACGTAAACATAGTATAAAACCACTATTTACTCGTTAATAAGCCAAGCGGTTTCGCTTTTGTCGTTAAATTCGAGTAATCGGTTGGCTTATTAACTAATAAATATTGATTTTATACAAAGTTCATAAAGAATCAAAATCCAATCTGTTAAATTTTACAAATAATCTAGACATTTTTACTGACAATTTGATTTTATTTAAAATAAAACTCCGTAATCTCATTTATGATTATTGAAATAAATTTGATACTTCTTTAATTGAATCCCATTCCCTTCCTCTTCCCACCCCTCCCATTTTGTGCATTATCATAATTTAAATCTTTGAAATATTTATTATTTATCACATATTCTTTATCATTGTTCTTTATATAGTTTTTTTTTTACCAGCTTCGAGGAAACTTCACTGGTCACTCTAAACGAATATTTTTTTTTGATATTATATAATTTTTTTTAAATTGAACTGTATGTTTCCCATAAATAAAATAAAATAAAAAATAAAATCATTCTTCAAGTGTACACAAGAATACCGCAATAATGAACAAAGCATTTTTAAAACACGACTTATTTTTCTCGAGGTTTAGAATTCAGTCCGAATCGTAAAATTAGGTTATTTCATTCTCGGAAATGGAAAACTTTATAGTGGAAATACCCGTAAGATTCTAGTTCCCTGAAGGTATTTGTCATGAGACCTTCCTACACAGGCGTCCCGGGGGCAAACCATACTGGATGTTCTGTCATCAGTAATTGCTAACCCTTATTTAATATCATTCTGCAAGAACAATTTTCTTCATGTCAGTATAACATAAATTTGTTGGAAAATCTTAAACATAAAAAAGGATTTTTCTCTCGAGAAATATTTTATGATTTAAAGTTAAAAATATATTTGCTTTGTATTCTATATGATTTATGATTTTACAAGTACACACATACGCGTATATCTGTACGTACACTGTTTGGCATATTTTCACTGATACCATTGTATGGCGAACTCGTTTTCTTTGAGCATTATAAATGGAATTTCTCCAATTAGAACAGTGTACAACGGTTAATTTAATTAAATATCAGTTAGAAATTTTTTAGGGTTCATTATTTGTAAATAATAAATATTCTATATTTCATAATAAAAATGTGAAGATGTCTTATTTAATATTCAATTAATGTATGAAATAAACATATATATATATAATACATTTTTTAAGAGACGATATACCCAGTTAAGATTTGTATCTTTGAAAAATGTATGTTATTGAGCTTTTCACATTAATATGGTTCTCAGGAAATAAATCCCCTAGTGTTTTCCAATAGAAACTTAGTGATTAAATGTATGTAAATTATCTATGGAATACAACAATGATTGAGAAATACATGGAGATACAATAAATGTAATATTTGTTTCTTTTAAAACTTGTTTCATTTCAAATTAAATTACATTCCTTTATTATTTCTATTCTGTCAAATAAAAATGTTTAAAAAAGTAACCAATAAAAACCAAGTTTTTACAATACTCCCTTTCTCATTTTCGGGTTTCGTGTCTACCATATGCCTCGGAATCTGCATACAACTTGTTTGAAAAAAACATTAAAATTTCTAAAAATCCAAAATAATGCTATAATTTTTATTTTTTAACGAAAATTTGAAAGATCTTTTTCATCGTCGCCACGACTCTGCTTGCAAAGTTTCAGCTCGATTGGATCACGAGAAAAGGGTTAAAAATTGATCCGAAGTTTTTTCGTCAGACAGACAACCAACTAACCAGACGCCACGATTTAATATAAAGGGAGTAAAAATAAATTGTATGATACAAAAATTAAAGAAAACTTATTTACTTTTTATATACTTATGAAATAATATCCAAACATTATTGCCGTCAACAACGTCTATCTTAAGACATTTGGAATATTCTGACAGGTCAATATAACACAAGACTATATTATACTTCAGTACAAAATTGACCTGTCTAGTTTTTTCCAATTATTAAAATGAGTTACACTTCATGATTAAGTACTTCATGATAAAGTGAGGCGTATTAGACTATATATTAAGTATATAGTATAATATAAGATTAAGTACTTCATGATAAAGTGAGGCATATTAGACTATATATTAGCAGAGTCAGTAACAGAAATGTGATTAACGAAGGATGGTGAGTATTTAGTATTCCAGAATCATAAATATCCTTCCGTAAGAACCTGCCTTTCCACAAAAACTTTAACAAGTTTTAAACGGAAAGTGAAAATTTTAAAATAGTTTTTTGACGCTCTGTCAGCATAAACTCTATATACACGGTGCGATAGATCTGTTCACAATACTCAACTGGTGGATTTCTGCCCTAATTATGGGTGGAAAATATTCAAGCAACCATGGCCAACATCAACAGTTATGGAGATACACGACATCAAAGTTAGCATTTTTTTTTCAATATTTCCAATTTATTATCTCTAAAACATTATACTTTCTTTAAAGAATGGCATTGGATGCAGAATAGCTACATATATGTAATTTCATAGCTATCAAGAGATGTAATATAACAAGACTTTAAGCGTTCCGTATGCATAAATTATTTTATAATAATTCGTTTTAGATATTGTTATAACTTTAGAATTTTATTGATATTATTATTTTAGAACTTAGAAATTACCTATATATGTGTATGTGTATTGATTGTCGTATTTTTATGGTATATATAATTTATTATTTTAATTACTTATAAACTCTTCATTTTTTATATTTTGTCTCTATGTATATATTATGCTTCACTATATATTATATGTAGCATGATGAACCAGGTATTGCACTTACAACCTGATGACGCTGGAATAAACATTATTATTATAACTATTAAAATAACTTATATGCTATACGAAAAAAATATATATTACTCATATACCTATACATTATAGATACATACTCGTGTATTATAGAATATATATCTACTTATATAGATATTACTATGCATTGTGAAAGTACGAAAAACTGATTTTGAAAACATCGAGAAAAAAAAACTCTAAATTAACACATGATTACAACCCTTGAAATTATTGTTACCTATGCTATCATCTCAATTATAATAATTTAATTTCCTATAATGTCCGTAACTTCTTTTATTAAAACTTTTTTTAATTCTTTTTCTTTTCTTTTTTTCCTTATTATTAAATAAATTCTTATTCTTTAGATACCGACATGTAAAAGAACCGTCTTTTTGACGGGTTGTAACCTGTAGTTGTAGCTAGTTTCTATAAATAAAATCAAAACAATATGATGCACTTAATATCACGCATTGACACTCATAAGCGTTCTACATCCCACCACTACTAATAGTACCGCCATGCTACCATCCCAATATTTTAGTAGATTAATAATGTGCAGATTCCAAAAAAGCATAGTGAGAAGTGCTCTTCATACTTATTACTTCGCCCTAGTTCAAATGTATAACAAAGCAACGTGCCTACTCCAAAAATAACCTCTTACAGCTGCTAATCTCCTGGTGACATTTTAATATACCCAAATATTCAGTTGTTTCACAAATATGAGTGTAAATAAAGCTCCAAATTGTAAAGACAGTGAACACAAGTAATATACAAATATTCAGTTGTAATCAGAAATATGAGTGTAAAAAAGATCCTAATTGTAAAGACAGTGAATACAAGTACTGTTATTAATGCTTTTAACAATCAGCAGCCAATCTCCTGGTGACATTTTAAAATACCCAAATATTCAGTCTTTATACATATATTGTTTTCACATATAAATGTATAAAGAAAGCTCCTAATTGTTAAGACAGTGAACACAACTACTATTATTAATGCTTAAAAATCAGCTTCTAATCTCCTGGTGATATTTTAAAATACCCAAATATTCAGTTGCTTTTACATATATGAGTATAAATAAAGCTCTTAATTGTAAAGACAGTGGACACAAGTATTGTTATTAATGCTTTTAACAATCAGCTGCCAATCTCCTGGCGATATTTTAAAATACCCAAATATTCAGTTATTTTTACAAATATGACTGTAAATAAAGCTCCTAATTGTAAAGACAGTGAATACCAGTAATGTTATTAATAATGCTGAATAATCAGAATAATTCTCTTAATAAAAGTAAAACCTCTTAATAAAAGTAAAACGTCTTAATAAATATTTTTCAAATAGAAGACACACCAATTTTTTGAATATAAATAAAAACCAACAACATAAAACAACCGTACTTGACCTCAAATATTTTAAGGATTAGATTTAACAAGGAAAAAGTTTGAAAGTCTTGCTACATTGGCATATTTGTGGTGAAACCGACATCAAATTTTACGATGCAATATCGGGGAGACATATGAATATAGCCCAGATATCTGGAAGCAAAAAGGCTTCACTATTCATCTCAAGGCTATATTTGTAACAGCAGTCCTTATCTTAATGGCTCTGCTTACGATAATTTGTTTACTTATATCGTACCACAAAAATAACATTTTCAACAAATGAGAGGGATATTTTTTGAGCCCTTAAATCGATACGTGTTTTATTTTTATTTTAATAATTATTAAAATATTATTTAATGCTTTTAAATAAAGGAGCGGAATGTGAAATATAAGTGCATTTACTCTATAATTTCATCATATAAATTTAATAAGTAAAGATATTTTGAGCATTAATTTACAGGATTAATAATAAATAGGTAAATACTTCAGTTCTTTATTTTATTATGGAAATAATCTTGTTAGAAAAGTAACCATTTATTTTTAATCTCATAAAAATAATAATAAAAAAAAATTATTGAAGAAATGTGATAAACTGTAGAAGAGATTGATAACAAAAAGTAGTCCGGACAATATCAGTGGAGGGCGGCTCACACTGCGATCTACTGGTAGTACCAAGGAGACCTGGAGCCACCAAGTTTGCAGAACGTACTTTCAGCTTTGTAGGCACAGCTGTGTGGAATCAGCTGCTTTCAGTGTTGCGATCCATGGAGAATCAAGAAATATTTAAAAAGAGCCAAAAAACACACTTTTTTAAGCGCCTTTTACACAAAAATGGCGCTATAAATTACCATCTGAACTGACAAGAACGGTCATAGTCCCTAAAGTGAAGAGCAAACAGCTGGACCCTTCCTCATCTGGAAATTACAGGCCCATATCTCTGGCTAGTATTATAGCCAGAATATTTGAGAAAGTGATACATGCCTGCATACATAGCAAACTTGGTACTCAGGATGATCAAATGGGTTTTAAGTCTGGGTGTTCCACGGATACTGCAATTTATAGTGTAAAACAGACCATAGAGTATTTTAAGCAGAGGAAAACTACCGTCTATGCCTGTTTTTTGAACCTGAGCAAAGAATTGGATAGGGTGGTCCATAATACCCTGTGGAATTATTTATATGCTAGAGGAGTTCCCGCACCATTCATCAGAATCCTTGCTATCTGGCACAGGCAACAGAAGAACGTTGTTAAATGGAACGGGGTAAGCTCTGAGCCTTTCTTGCTGACTAGCGGGGTCAGGCAGGGAGGGTCAATGTCTCCAGTTCTTTTTAATGTTTATATGGATGAGCTAAGCGAACGTCTGATCAGTGCTCGGGTTGGCTGTCATATGTGTAGCATCTGTGTCAATCACATAAGTTATGCGGATGATATGGTGCTGTTGGCCCCATCCATCAAAGCTCTGCGCAAGTTGCTGAATATTTGCGAAGTTTATGCAGGTAAGCATAATATAATATATAACGCCAAGAAGTCGGCATTTATTGTTTTTCGAAGAGACTCGCCTCCTGACAACGTCCTACCCGTGTCTCTGGCGGGCCAAATTCTAGAGCCCAGTAACAACATTAAATATCATGGTCACATTATATGCGACAACTTATGTGACATCAAGGATATCGAAAGACAGAGAAGAGCTATTAGTGTAAGGTCCAATATGCTAGCCAGGAAGTTTTCTAGATGCAGTGACGAAGTGAAAAGATACCTTTTCGTTACTTATTGCACGAATCTATACACAAGTGAGCTGTGGTGCAGACACACTCTGCTGTCCTATAACTCTATGAGAGTGCAATATAATAATGCCTTCAGGATAATGCTCGGTCTACCTTGGCGTTGCAGTGCATCTCATATGTTCGCAGAACACAGGGTCCATGGCTTTGCTGCTCTCCAACGACTGAAGATAGCTAGCGCAAGAAAGAGGATGTGGGGGTCTAGCAACTCCATTATTCAAGCAGCTGCTATGTGGCTTGACTCCCCAATGCATAAAAGATGGACACTAATTATGCAACAGTGACTGTTCTCCATTATTTTTTATGTATTTATCTATTTTTATTATTATTTTCTACTTTCTATTTTTAATTTCGACATGTTTTTATTTCTTATTCTACTTGTATGTCTGTTGTTGGTTTTTCTATTTTCACTTATATGTATATATATATCTATATGGCGAGGTGAGAATCTATTCTCAA